>PVHX01010608.1:0-68989 GCA_004024805.1 Geosciurus inauris | reverse complement strand
GAGCCACTTGGCAAGAAACAGAATGACCTCTTGGAACCTACAGCAGTCCCCAGGTGAAAGTAAGAAAGTAGGGACCTTGGTCATTGTCTTAGTGTAGCAGCCCTATAACAGAATACCTTAGACTGGATAATTTATGAACAACAGAAATTTATTGTTAACAGTTCTGGAAACTGGGAAGTCCAAGATCAAGGAGCTAGCAGAAGCTGAGTGCTATAGCACAGTCCTATAATCCCAGCTACTCAAGAGGTTGAGGCAGGAGGATCACAGGTTTGAAGCTAGCATGGGCAACTTAAAGAAATTCTGTCTCAAAAAATAAAAAAGGCTAGGGATGCCAGGCGCGGTGGCGCAAGCCTGTAATCTCAGCATTTAGGGAGGCTGAGACAGGAGAATCGCGAGTTCAAAGCCAGCCTCAGCAATGGCGAGGCGCTAAGCAACTCAGTGAGACCCTGTCTCTACATAAAACACAAAATAGGGCTGGGGATGTGGCTCAGTGGTCAAGTGCCCCTGGGTTCAATCTCCAGTACCAAAAAAAAAAAAAAAAAAAAAAAAGGCTAGGGATGTAGCTCATTTGTAGAGGGCCCCTAGGATCAAATAAACTCTGCCTTCTATATTTTTTTCCTAGTAAGGAAGATAAAACTTTGTCCATATGCCATTGTATCAATTATGGACCCTGAGATGAAGAATTCAGTGGAAAGAGCTCCTACACAAACTGAGTGATGAGGCAGTTTCTCAATTTCATCCAAGTGCCGTCCCCTGAGCAATGCTTTTTCCCTGTACCAACAATACAAGCCAGACTTGCAACTTGGGAGTGTGCTGTGCCCCATACTCATCTCGCCAATCTAATTGATACCCTTACTTGCTCCCTGACCACTGTCTTATTAAAGACCTTTTCCTAAATGGACCCCTCCTGTTTTAGTTAGCTTTTGTGTCTCTGTGACCATAATACCCAACAAAAACAACTTAGAAGCTGGGCAAAGTGGCGCACGCCTATAATCCCTGACCCCTGCCCTAATCTTACCTGACTGAGTTACTATGAAACTTACAGAACAGGTACCTTTCCTTTCCCCCACCCCCCAAAAAATACATTGGCCCAGATATTTTGGGCCAATTTCTAGGAATTGACTTAAAAAGATTAATTGGTGGTAAACTTTCAGATGGTTTGAATGTAGGAAAATATAAAGTGGGAGAACATTGACTAAATTGTCAAACTTTTATACTGAGAATTTACTGCATGTGAAGCACTGTACCAAATATTATGGAGCTTCAGAGAGGGACATGTGGTTCATCTTTACCTTACATTATTTAGGAGATAAAACAACATAAGAAATTAATAATAAATCATTTATAACATATAGCAAAACAACAGATGCTATGACACATCTGGGCACATGGCTTATTACTAAAGAGTGATAAGAATAATAATTTCTATACAAGTTCTAAAAGGGCCAAATCAATCTGGGGCTTTTTGATTCAGTAAACTACCTAGAGAAGAAGAACGAGTAGATATTGAAGTCCTGATGTGACTGTATTTAAAGTTAGGGTCTCTAAAAAGGTAATAAAGTTAAAATGAAGTCTTTAGTGTAGGCCCTAATTCAAAATGAATGGTGTCTTCATGAGAAGCACAGACTAGGACACAGACTTACACAGAGAGAAGGTCATGTGAGGATATAGGGGCAAGATGGTCATATACAAGCTGAAGAAAGGTCTCAGAAAAAAATAAACCTGTCGATACCTTGATCTTGGACTTCTAGCCTCCAGAACACTGAGAAAATAAACTTTGGTTGTTTAAGGCTGTCAGAGCATCCTTAGCAAACTCATACAGGCGGTATCTGGTGATAATCCCCTTTTAAATACAAGGAAATTAACTAATTCCATGCAAGAAAAAGAAGGATAAAAGGGGATAACAGAAGAAATCAGAATGAGACATGAAGATGAATTTCAGGAAATAATGGAAATTAAAAATAAATGAATAAGAAAAAGGACATATGATTGACAAGATGAAATTCTGCTAAGGAAAGAAAAACAAGATTACCTACACCAACAGAAGTATCCTTGTCTTGAGACAATAGAATAGAAAACATAATGAATTCAATGACAAAGAGACAAGGAAGAAGCAGGAGTCTAAGTTGCCTAAGCTGTTGAAAACAGAAGAAAATGGAAAGGGAAAACAACATGGATTCTGAGATTAAAGGAAATAAAACATTAAGAATCTGAAGGAGTTTAAGGAATTCAAAGAAAGCCTTGAGAAGTGAAAACAAGCCATACATATATGAACCAAGTGTTATGTGAGCCAGAAACAGATCAGATCATTCATTAGCTGGCATTTTATCATTCAAATTTAGAATCACAGTTTATGGGGATCAGAAAAAAAATGGGGTGTAATTTTAAAATTAAAAACAAAATTATATGAGAAGAAAGATTGGATTTGATCATTTATGTTTTAATCCTTTCCTGGATATTTTGGGCCAATAAATTCCCATTTTTGCATAATTTGGATCAAGTTAAATTACTTACCTTTAAAATCAACCAAACTAATAAAACAACTCTTATGAAGAGAGGCAGAAAGAATGAGACAGTCCTTGGCAGCTTTGTTAAGCAGATTTGGTATAGTTCTCAAGGTGTAGCTTATGGACAATCCAATCACCACACAGCTCCTTCTGGGGGAAAATTTGAAGCTGAATACCTTATCTGAGAAGGCAGCCATGTTTTATATGACTTTGCCTATCCTTTCCCTAAACCCTGACCTCTAGTTCTCCCACCTTGACTGACTGGAACCAGGTACATACGCATGATCCAAAAGTGCCCAGTGATTATATGGGCTTATGGCCTCTGAGGTGGTTTAGCAAGTAGGGATACTATAGAGACAAGACGATACTATCTCTTGGAAATTTGAGTAGAAATGACTGAATAATTTGAAGTTTTAGGTTATCAGAAAGGAAGAATAAGCAGTTATGAACAAACAGAAGTCATAGGTAAGCAGAAATGAAAGGAATTCATAGGAAAGTCAAGAAGTTAATTAGTAGAATAGGAATGATGTGGCACAGATGCAGGCTTGCTGAGTCACCTCACTCATGGAATCCCTGAGCTGGCCAAGGAAGCAAGAATGACTCAGATCAGTGACTGTTCTCTGGATGTTTCTAGTTCCTAAGTGATTTTCTGTGGCCAAAAAGCCTGATTCAATAGCTTCTCCTGGTGCTCCAGGAAGTTACTAAAGTCTTATTTTCACGAGTATCCTTACACTACTCCTAATCCCATCACACAAATGAAGCCTTCTTCTTTGTAGTGAAATGATCTTAATGAACATCTCATTAATAATATTGACTAACATTTATTTAACATGTATTATCATTAAGCATTGGGTTATTGATATTACATGTTCTAGCTCATTTCTTGTTTTTCAACAATCCTATGAAGCAGGTTTCTATAGTTTGAATCTTTTGATTCCCTCCAATTTCATGTGTTTGAAGCTTAATGCCCAATGCAGCATTGGGAGGTAGGGCCTAATGGGAGGTATTTAAGTCACGAATGGATCAACTTTGCTATAAAAGGGCCTGTGGGAGTGGGTTCTCTGTTTCTGCTTTTCTGCTATGTGAAGAACAGCATTTCTTCCCTCTGGAGGGTGCAGCATTCAAGGCACCATCTTGGAAGAGGAAATCATACCCTCTTCAGACATCAAACTTGCTTGTACCTTGATCTTGTATTTCCTAGCCTATAGAACTGTGAGAAATAAATTTCTATCCCTTATAAAGTACCTATAGTGTCTGTTGTAGCAGCACAAAATGAACTAATACACAGTTACTATTATTCTCATTAGTTTGTGGATGGAGAAACCTGACTTATAAAAGTCACGTTGCCTGCCCAAGATTATACATTCTGTAGCCAAACCAGATCTGAAACAGATCTGTACAACTTCAGAAATCAAACATGTATTTCCACTTAATTTACATCTAATTATCCTTTTTGGGGGGCATCATTTTGAGAGTAAATAATAGAAGACAACTACTTCAAGTCAAAAAGTAATGTAGTGATCAGGATGAACAGAAAAATGATTCATCATGAACATTATGCCCTATAAAATAAAATCATCATGCTTCTTGCTGAAACTCCATAAAAGAGAACTTCTGTAAAGTTCACCCAGAGAAAGAGTAAATGGACATCAAGCACCAATTTTATAAGTAGAGTATGTGCCAAATGTACTATTTTATTTAAATAAACGTCTAATGAAAATATATTCTTTTCTAGTTTAATGGTGACCTGATTTCCCTGAACTAATTTTCCTTACAAAGGCTTAAGTTCTATAATAGTGAATTCTCCTACAATGGGGTTTTCTGAGACCAAACTTGGATATAATAGTGAGACTAATTTGCATTTAAAAAAGAGAAATGAAACTGTAGAGATTAAAAAAATATGTACAAGATTTTTCTTTTGAGCCTGTGAAACATACAGTGCAAGATTCTAATTCTTCTGATTATACTAAAGTAATAACTAAAAATTATTTCTCAAAAACTGGAAAATTTAGCAGTTTTGTGGAGAATATATCTATTTGAAAATAAGTAATAATTTTGAATATGTACTAGCTCCACGAGGGCATAGATTTTCATATTCCCTTCACTGCTAAATCCTCAGAAAGTAGAACAGCCTCTGGCATACAATAGGTAGGTGCTCAATAAAAATCTGTTAAAGAAAATGAATAAATAACTAAACTTGAGACACTGAAATTATTCTCTGAATTCTAGTTCTAAATGATGACATCCATTTGTGCAAGTCACTTATTATCTTTTAGTGTCAGTTTTGTTTATTCATTTAAAATATTTTGCAAGAAGATCTATTCTAAGATTTGTCCAACTAGACTTAAAATTGACAGCATATACTGGCTTAGCAATAAGCAATAATTCAATGGAACACACTGGAAAATTTAGAGAACATTGCGTATGCATGCATGTGTATCCACAAAGGTAGCATACTAAATTAGTATATAAAATAAAATGAATTTGTTTGACAACTAATTTATTAGAAAAATAACATTAATTCTCTCTAATACTACATAACAAGCTATATTCCGGAAAGATTGAGGACTCAAAATATTTTTTTAATAAAAAAGCAAATTGTGGGCTGGGGCTGTAGCTCAGTGGTAGAGCGTTTACCTAGCATGCATGAGGCACTGGATTTGATCCTCAGCACCACATACAAACAATAAATGAATAAAATAAAGATCTGTCAACAACTAAAATATATTAAAAAAGAAAAAAGCAGATTGTAGGGCTGGGGGTGTAGCTTAGTGGTAATGCAAGTATTTAGTATGTGTGAGGCCCTTGGTTCAATACACACACACACACACACACCCCAAATTATAAAATTACTAGAAATGAAATTCACAGAAATAATATTATAACATCCACAGAATAAAACACTTTCTTAGAGTAACACAAAAACCCCAATTATAAAGAAAGCAGATTAAAATATGAACTATTTTGCATTCTAGCATGAGTGAGAAAATAAAAAGTGTCATGGAACTAGCAGGAAAAATTAGATTTTGAAGATGATACTGCATACTAATGCTAATGATATTACTTTATGATATCTCTTAAATTATGAATTATTATAACATTACCAAATTTTAGGAAAATAGAATATAGAAAAAAGACCCACAAGTATTAGTACGATAACTATTATTTTAGTTTATTTCCTTGCAATATTTTTAAAGGTATTTTTATATTAGGATATATCACTAACATAAAATTAATTTCCCTAAAGTATACAATTCAGTGGATTTTAATATATTCACAAGACATGTAACTATCACCCCTCTTGAATTCCAAAACATTTTCATCACCCCTCCCTATAAGACAATGACAACCCATTAGCAGTTACTCTCCATTTCTCCTCCCTGGGCTCCAGACTACATTCTGTCTGTATGTATTTGGCATAGGCACTTTAAACCCAATTGATTGTAGGAGACTTCCTTACTTCATCCAACATTCTATCAGAAACATAAAGGAAAAAAATCATCTTCAAATTTAAGTATAGAGAAATCATTTCTTAAATGTTTGCAAACAGCAAAAAATAAGAGAAAGAAAAGAAACAGAGAGAAAAGCAAATAAAGGCTAATTTCAGCATACCAATTAAAAGATGAAGAGGTATATGACTTATTAGCAAGTATGCAATAGCTCAGGAAGTGAATAGTAACTTGGTCAGAATATTAAAGAGAGGAGTATTTTATTTTCTTGGGTCTGATAGTCTTACTATTGCATTATTGATAACATAAATAAATAAGTAATTGTATATGTGTGTGTGTATATATATATATATATTTCCCCCTCTCCACTGCTGGGGATTGAACCCATGTCCTCAAACATGCTAAGCAATCGCTCTACCACTGAGCTTCACACTCCCCCTTTTAATTTTTTTTTTTAAACAAAATGTTTTAGGTCACTTGTGGAGGCACACGCCTGTAATCCCAGTAGATCAGGAGGTTGAGTCAGGATCAAAAGTTCAAAGTCAGCCTCAGTAATTTCACGAGGCCCTAAGCAACTCAGCAAGACCTTCTCTCTAAATAAAATATAAAAAAAGGGCTGGAAATGTGGCTGTGTGGTTAAGCCCCTCTGGGTCCAATCTCCGGTACCAAACAACAACAACAGAAATGTAGTTCAGGCACACAATTCCAAAAATAAATCAATGATGCTGAAGAATTTATTGTGAAAGGTAAGAATGCTTTGCTGCTACATCTTGTCTCTACAACACCCTTTTACCTTCCACTAAAACCCTAGACAAAGTCTAACTTTTTAACAGCTACATTTTTTTAATTCTTCTGGGTTACTTCCCTATCTCTAAATAATACAGTCATATTGCCACTTCTTTATTTATCAGACTTTATCTGATCTGTAGACTTCCTTCCTATTCTGTTAGATGAGAGCTTAGTTCACTTATACCCTCCTCCCTCCCAGGATGGGTGTCTCACTTGTTGTTCCTCTATTGTCATTTGGGTAATTCACTTTAGTTCTTTGTAACTTCTGTAATTTATCTGCCTTTGTTTACTGTTCTGTTAACTGCAACTTGTTTTTCTCTACTACCCACTTTGTAAAGGTTCCCTCTCCTTTCACTTTCAAACTTCTCTCATTGCTATTTTCTGTGAAATTTCAATAGTATATGTAAAATAGTTCAAATGGTCAGCAAAATGCAATAGGAAGTTTTAACAATGGTATCTTTTAAAAATTGCGAAAAAACTCAGGCACACAAGCAAGAGAAGAAATTAATAAGGAACATATCTGCCGACCACTCAACTTTTTAAATTCTTAATATTATATTTGCTCCTCTAAAAAATATTTCTAATACATTAACACCTAGTGTATTACAGACTTTCTTTTACTTCAGTGTTTATTATTATATCATAGTCTCCCTTATTAACTCAGAATTTATCATTCTATCATAAGGTTTTATATTTGGACATATTTTTGCCTTCATAAACATGGAATATTAACAATGGCATTTTCAAAACTAAAATGGAAGTTATTGAGAATTGAGAAGCACTAATATTTCTAAATTCTTGGGTTTTTTAAAGCTTACTGCAAAGCAAGCAAAAATTTCCTGAAGCATGACTCATAAGGCACAAAGTATACTGTAAAAAGGCAAAGAGAACAATTTTGTGGTTTAAGGGGAATTATGGGACACACCAAAGGAGGGGATTAGGAAAAGTGTTTTTAATTCTGCCCCAGGACGGATTTCAGATTGGGCTATCTGTGCAAAGAAATGAGAGGCTGAATGAAGGTGAGGAGGATATTGTCTTTCAGTTTCCTCATCACACTGATGAGGGAGCCTGAAGGAAAGAATCAGGGAATGTGACCCAAGGCTCAAGTATAGTGCTTAACTGTGCAGATCACATTTCAGAGAGAAGAAACATAAAGGAAGAAGCAACCAGGATTTGCATACTAACCCTACTTGTAGCTTATGCAGAATGCATAGCCATGATAAATAACAGAAGCAGATGTGTTTAAATAGGACAAGTGTTTCTTACATTCAAACACTTAAACACATACTAGAGAGGTGCAGAGGGAGTGGCAAGGATCACAAAAGAAAGTACAAAGGTAGAAGATAGAAGGCAAAGGGAAGCTCAATGGCATAAACAGATAAACCCAAAGGTATCCATTTTTCTTTTTTATTAAATAGACTTTAATTTTTTTTGAGGTGGGGACCATACTGAGGATGGAACCCAAGGCCTTACTTGTGCTAGGCAAGTGCTTTACGTTGAGCTACATCCCTAACCTGACTTTAAATTTTTTACAAGGGACTTTTTTTTAAGTCCCTAATAATAATGTTGTTATACAGCAACTATTTTGTTTCTTCATATTCTTTCCCAATTTTATCTGACCCCCAACTCCAGATACACACACACACACACACTTGGGAGAGAGGAGTAAATATACAATGTTTACCTTGTTTTGATCATAGCGTAATACACAATTTGGTATGCCACAGTTAAAATTCAACAGTTTCATTGACATAATTCCATTCATTAGTGAATATTACCATTTGATATTGTGTCATATGCCTACGATTATAAATTATACTGCTAGAAGAACAACAGGTATTTTCAGCATAAATAAGAACAGGATACCAAGGAAAAATTAGAATATAAAAGTTTAAAGGAGAAAAGGTAAACATGGGGGATTTGGAAGTTACCTTTAGGAGCCAGTTGATTTGACAGAATTAGTTCTTTTTTTTTTTTAAATATTTTTTAGTTATACATGGACACAGTGTCTTTATTTTGTTTACTTATTTTTATGTGGTGCTGAGGATCGAACCCAGTGCCTCACACGTGCGAGTCAAGCGCTCTGCCACTGAGCCACAACCTCAGCCCCAGAATTAGTTCTTATTTCTTATAAATTAATAGTGTATGTTTTAGCTCTACAAGGTAGGTAGGCAATTCTGTTCATGGGATGTTTTTTTTCCTTTAAATCTGAAGACATTTTTAAATGATAAAAATGCTAGATGATAACCCAGAACAAATTAGACCCAGAGTCATTCATATATATGGTGGTAAAGGAAAAAGGGATTGATGTGATCTGTGCACAGACTTACTCTTTAATTTTTTTTTTTTAATGGGGTCTTACCATGTTTCCCAGGCTTGTCTTGAAATCAGGAGCCCAAACCATTCTCCTGCCTCAGCCTCCGCAGTAGCTGGGACTATAGGCATGTACCACCATACCCTGGGAAGACTTAACCATTAATGGGTTGCTGTTTCTAATATAATTGCAATAATATCCTGTACTTGTATGATGCATTACAGTTTGAAAAGTGCTTTCATGGTCTACATAATAGAAGGGATGCAAAGCAAGCTTCCAACAGGGCTGCTCCACTACCCAAGAGTGGAGTGTAATGGTGAATAGGTAAATTTCTGCTACTTAATCTCAGTAGCTGGGGAGGGTGCTTCCAGGAACAGCACAGAATCTTAGGGAACTTTTTCAGGTGACACTACTTAAAACCTTCTTCCCAGTGAAATAAAGGGAACAGGATAAATCCCTTCATCTTGGATCAGCTTGACAGCTGAAGAAGGGACAGCATTAGACAGGTTGAAGCAGAAAGCTCCAGCAAACATACTAGTAAGCGAAAATGCTCCTAAGGGCTAACAAGAGAGTGATGCTGCACATAGAGTACCTCCTTTCAGTAAAGACAAAAGCACTATTCAAAGTGCAAATCTAGGGCTGGGGTTGTGGCTCAGTGGCAGAGTGCTCGCCTAACACATGTGAGGCCCTGGGTTCAATCCTCAGCACCACATAAAATAATAAAATAAAGGTATTGTGTCCATCTACAACTAAATATATATATATATATATATATATATATATATAAAAGCTATAATTCTTTAAAAAAAAAAAACAAATTGCAAATCTATTTGCAAGTTGCTAAACTGCATGAAGACTTGAAAGTAGGAACAGGGCTACATGAAACACCACAACCCTGGGCTTCTCCAGTGTGCTCTTTTCCAGGGATCCGGGTGCACACGGCCAAGTCTCAAAATGGTTGATGCTGACAAACCATAAGACAAGCATGATAAAGAAAATACAGAGTGTGATATCAAGATGGAAGTCTTACAAAAGAAGAAAGAAAGGTAGTATTGGAATTAAAGTAAAAGGAAGTATACATGGATACACACATATATGTAGTCACTTAACAACAGGAATATGTTCCTAGAAATTTGTCAGTAGGCAATTTTGTCATTGTGCAATCATAGAATGCACTTACACAGACTTATCTGGTGTATCCTATACACAGCTAGACTATGGAATAACCACCAGGATATACAGTCCATTGTTAATCAAAATGACATTATACATTTCATGAATGTATAATGGAGAGTGATCCAAGTTTCAGTTTATACAAAAAAAAATCAGCATGCATATCTATAATATATAGCAGAAAAAAACAGCTTCAAGCATTTAAGCACTTGAACCTATACTAGAGAAGCAGGAGCAGGTCACAAAAGCACAGTATTTCATATGCACACATGTACATACATATGTATACACACATATGTATACATAAACTCACACACATCCATAAATGATACACATTTATGAAATAAACATTTATGTATAAATTGAAAAGATTAATAAAAATAGAAGAATTAGGAAAAAGTTGAATTGTCAATAAACTCCATAATTTATTTCATTTTCACATAATAACTACTTGCTGAAACCAACATGAAAATCCTAGTTAGCATCAGTATTCCCTCTGTGTGAAGGCTTCTCTTATTCCACAATTAGAGTTGACCACTCACCAGAGTACTCCCCCAGAATATTTTTCATTTGGGGCCTTTTTCAGTATCAACCAATATCATGATGTGTTACATTATGTGTTTCATTCTACCTTTCCTCTTTAGGCATTTTTTTTGTTTTTTTTTTTGGTACTGGAGATTGAACTCAGGGGCACTCGACCACTGAGCCACATCCCCAGCCCTATTTTGTGTTTTATGTAGAGACAGGGTCTCACTGAGTTGCTTAGCGCTTCGCCATTGCTGAGGCTGGCTTTGAACTCACGATTCTCCTGTCTCAGCCTCCCAAAGTGCTGGGATTACAGGCTTGAGCAGCCCTTTTTAAATTTTATTTTGAGACAGGTTCTCACAAAGTTGCCAAATTGTCCTTGAACTAGCAATCCTCTTGCTTCAGCCTCTTGAATCACTGGGATTACCGGTGTGCACCACCACACCCAGCTCCCATCAGGTGTTGAAGCCCTTAGGATAAGGACCATGTTCTACTCGTTTTCGTTTTTTTTGGCTTCCAATGCAGTTTCAGCCAATGTGAAGAAGGCCAGTCAGAGAGATAGATTGTCCTGTTGAAGCAACTTATTCCTACCTTGTGACTGTTCTTACAGCTTTGTTCTTTTATGCAGAGCATCAATAGCTATCCTGGCAAGTTCATTGGCGCTTTCTTTTATTTTCTGCCATAGGGGAATAATTGCCATGTCTTCTGCCAAGGCTAAGAAATAAATTCTTTCCATTTGCTGTTAAAGAAAAATAATGAGTATTAGAGACCTAAGACTGAGAATGAGTGGAAAAACTTTATTGCCAAGTGGAGAACCTGGCCCAGAAGTAGGCACAGGTCGAGGAAACTCTCTGGAGTGAGATTTAGAGAAAAGGGGTATGGTTTTTGTTTTTGTTTTTTATAAAGCCAAAGCACTCAAAACTCTATCTCATATTAGGAAAGTAAAATGTCTGAGTGATGTTGATTGGCTAGCGATGTCTGGGTTTGCCGTCTAATTGGAGCCATCTTCTGTGCACAGCTGAGGACACCTTGGGATTTTTGATATGCAGGTGCCTTATGACTAGCCCAAGTGTGTTGTCTATTTTATTGTGAGAATGTTGCCTGGTTTTGGCAGGTTTGGTGGCCAGTCAGAGTTTAGCAGGGCACACAAGTGCCCCAGGGTTCAAGAAGTTCCCATGTCCACTTCCATCAAGAAGATATAGTCCGGTCTCCTAAACTGTGGGTGACTCTTCTCTTCAACAGTCTTCCTTCTGTAGGCATGACACTCATTCAATGGCTACTGTAAGACAGGAACTCTCCTGCACCTATAAACTTTACAAGTGAGGTTAAATGGATGTCATCATTTACAGAAGGCACCACATAGTTATTAAATGGTAAATCCAGGATTCGATCTCAAGCCTTAGTCTGGCTTTAAAACTGGTTGATAGCCCCTAATGACCTTCCACAGCCTCAGCCCACAGTTATTCTTCAACTACCAGTGGATGGCCCAGACAGCTGGTTTTAACATAGAAGGCCAGATATTTATCACCACAGAAACTTTTTCTAAGTCTTAGGATATTACTCTGCTGAGTAATTTTGGCAGAATCAGGAGAAACTGAGCAGCAGCATAAAATGCTCTCTAGTTATAAAGAAAGGGAAAAACTAAAGAGAAAACAGTGAAAGGTAGAGAGTACTGAGGTTTTAAGAAACCAATTACCCTTGTCAAACATTTTATTGGTTTTGATAGTGGAAAAAGCAGTACATAAAAACACATGATATAGAAAATTCCTTTTATGCTAGAATTCACTGAAATTCAAATAAGGTAATGCATCTGAAAGTATTTTAAAAAGTATAAAGTGCTATACAACTGGGAGGGATTATTTGTCTAAGAAAGCTTTTACCAGAAAAACTTCAAACACTGCTATTTTTGCCTCTCTGTTAAGAACTGGAGGGGTTTTGAGAGTTATTTCTTATGGAATAAACAACTCATGTTTATTTTCTCAGTTTGGCAGGATCAGGTAAAGAACAAAATTAGACTCCAGAAGAGGAAATTCTCTGAGACTATATGAGGCTCCATAATCCTTCTTTGAACTGTGTCCAGGGTTTTTTTTTTTTTTTTTTAGAAAGATAGGTGGTGAACATGTCAAAGCTGTGTAATCTAAATTAAACATTAATAGCTTGCCTAGAGATTTTGTACTTGTGAAATATTTTTACCTTAAAAAAATCAATTTTTATTTTATCTCCTGTAGGTATTCAATCTGTTTCCATCTTTGTTCTTTCTGCCCTGGCAAACCCCTCTCCACATTCTCTCATTCTTTTTTCTCTTGCATCACATCTGTACTTGTACTACTTAGGAGAGATGTTTTACTATTCTTTTGTCCTAGAACAGTTTCTTTGATTTGTTAAGCTATCTGATCAAATTCCTTCCCTTGGATGTCTGAACCTTCTTTTATTCTTTCCTTCTCTTTGTTCCCTTACCCCTACCACCTTAGAACTTCAAGTTGCCACAATTCCAAATATAGAATGTTTTGCTTTTCCTCCCACTAGAGAGCTTAAAATGCTTCTAATTATACTGTTTCCCCAGTTCCTTTCTCTCCTTTGGCATCTACATGTAGCATGGCACTACAGTTTGCTTGACTCTCCTTTGATCTGCATGACATTTTAGTTTAGTTTTGTTTTTATCCCTATGTTGTTTAGGCTTGCCTCTTAGGCTCAAGTAATCTTCCTGCCTCAGCCTCCTGAGTAGCTGGGACTACAGATGTGCACCATAACACCCAGCTGACAGGCCATTTTGATGGAACTCTGACTCACAAGAGTTTTGGTTACAAATGGCCCAGCATCACATCTGAAACTGCTACAACAGGCCAAGCAAACTGGCCAGAGTTAGCGTCACAATGGGCTTTGCTATTTCAATAGGGCTAGATTGTTAATTCAATATTTGGTGGAAAAATAAATTTCCATTTCATATACGAGAAAATGTTAGAAATTTTTAGCAATTAGGGAAATGCTACACTGAGATTTCATTTCACACTAGTCAGAATGGCAGTCATCAAGAATACAAATAATAATAATCTCGGGCATGGTGGTGCATGCCTGTAATCCAGTAGCTTGGGAGGCTGAGGTAGCAGGATTGCCAGTTCAAGGCCAGACTCAGCAACTAAATGAGACCCTCTCTCAAAATAAAAATAAAAAGGACTGGAGATGTAGTTCAGAGGTAAAGTGCCCCTGGGTTCAGTCGAGAGAGAGAGAAAGAGAGAGAGAGAGAGAGAGAGAAAAAGAGAGAGAGAGAGAGAGAGAGAAGAAAGAAAGTGAGAAAGAAACAAAGAAGAAGAAAAGAAAAGGAAAAGAAAAGAAGAATATAAACAATAAATGCTGGAGAGAGTGGAGAAAAAGGAATACTCCTACACTGTTGGTGGATGGTAAATTATAACCACTATGGAGATCAGTATGGACATTCCTCAAAAGACTAGGCATAGAATCACCATATGATCCAACAATAACTGTCCTCGGTATTTATCCTCAAGAATTAAAGTCATCACACTATAGTGGTACATGCATATACATGTTTATAGCAGCACAATTCACAATAGCTAAACAATGGAACCAGCCTAAGTGCCTATCAATGGATGAATATATAAATAAAATGTGGTATATGTACACAATGGAGTTTTATTCAGCCATAAAAAAATGAAATTATGTCATTTGCAGGAAAATGGATGGAACTCAAGACCATTAAGTTAAGCAAAATAAGCCAAACTCAGAGGTCAAGAGTTGTATGTTTTTGCTCATATGTGGAAGCTAGAGAGGAAAAAGGAAAAGAAAGATGAGGTTGTGTCATGAAAATCAAAGGGAGACCAGTAGAAAAGAGGAAAGGAATTTGGGGGTACGAGGAAAGAAGGGAGTGGGGAAGTGCTGGGGAGTGCTATTGGTCAATTATATTGTTATATTGTGTGAATGTACAAATATGTAAGAATAAATCCCACCATCGTGTACAACTATAATACACCAATAAAAAATGTGGAAAAAAATTCTGGTTTATCTGCCTGAAATATTTCCTTCTCTTTTATAAGATTACAAACTCTGACTTCACCTTGGTCTTGTTCACAAATAGATATTAACATGACCTTATAGATTAGCCTATTTCCATTAGTCGAGAGTAAGATTCTCCAAATAAAGTGAGGTCTGTGCATTTTAAGTAACTACCTCAATTTCTTAGACACTCTGAAGTTTGAGAATTACCTGAGAAGCTGTATTAAGAAAAGAACAGCAAATGTATGTGGCAGGACAGTATTTTGAACATTAACCATTGTTTTCCTCTTCTGTCCTTTTCTCTTTCCTGTTATTTCTTTCCCTCCCCTCACTTTCACTATTCCAGTGACTGGTTATTTTCCCTCTATTGCTTTGTCGCCTCAAGGAAGGAACAAAAGAAAACATAGAGTTGATTCCTGATTTTTTTTTTTTTTTTTTTGCATGTCAAAATAAACTTTGAAACCATAGCAGAGAAGCATTTCAGAGAAGAGTCTTTAGAAAGCCCAAAATTAAGCTTCTGAAATTTGAAGACAATGCCTTGAAGGGACTCAATGTTTGTGGTGTATAACAGTAAGTCAGAGCCAGATTTTTCTCCTTCCTGAGACTAGATAATTGTCTGGATCCAGCAGAGCCTTAGCGGTTTCAGAAAAGCTGGTCTATAAGGTAGGCCTCCATTGCCTGCCAACAAGAAGAACCTGAGGAGAACAAGGAACACCTGGGAAGAACCAGGTGCTGGCCAGAGGCACCACCTAGATACTCTGGATTGGTTAGGAAGTGGTGAGGGGAGAAAATCTCAACTTAATTGATGTCAAGTTTCTACCACATGGTGACATTTAGGTCACAAATAGGAAAAAGAAAGTTATTCATTTGCTTTTTTTGTGTGTGGTGCTGGTTACTGAACCCAAGGCCTCCCACCTGCCAGGCAAGTAAATGCTCTATCATTGAGCCACCAGCCCTTTCCATCAGATTTCCAGAAAGAGTCTAGGTAAAATTTTCAGGCTAATCTTGAACTTGTGACCCTCCTGCCTCAGCCTCCAAAGTAGCTGGTATTCCAGGCATGTACCACCATGCCATGCCTGAATCATGTGTTTACTTTATATTATAAACTAAAATTCATACCTACTACTCTGTGAAATCAGGAAATCTGAGTTCAGGTTAAAAGTCTCTTTGCCAACTGCGTGTGTCAGTGGGCAGTCTCAGTTTTTTTCCTTATCATTAAAATGGGGACATTAATATTAAATTGACCATAAGAGACATTTTTGTAGGTAAAAATGGTTGAATATTGGCCCTTCATGTGAGTCCACTGATAGTCCATGAGAATAAGAAAAACAAAAAAAAAGAATAATATACTAGCAACTATCATGGGAATAAGAAACAAAGAGAATAATATGCTAGCAATTTGTCCCTGATATTTATTAAGTGTCTAATAAGTACATGATTTGTAAAAATATAAATATAAGGACATGATTTATATAATATACAAATATGTACATTTTTTTTGTTTAGTGGTTATGTATATAGATACTATATACTTATAGATACTATATAGATACTAGATAGATACTATATATGTATATAGATACTATATATAGTATATAGTATAGTATATAGATTCAAGTTTAAAATATCTGCCCTCCACCATATAGAATATGAAATACCTGATAGGGAGTTCTCTTTCTTTTTCTCCTTCCTTTTCCCTTTGTCCCCTCTCCCTCCATATTCCTCTTCAACTCGAATTATTTTTAAAACATTCTCATGGTTCAAAAATAAAAATGTGTAAAAAGAAATATAGTAAAAAAATCCCATACTAATTCTATCCTATAACTTCACAGAGTACTATTTCTTATGTATTTTCCTGATGTTTAAGCATATTTAAATGTGAGAGTTGTTCTCTAAGTTCTAAAAATAGCTTTTAAAAACCTGTGTGTGTAGAGAT
The DNA here is from genome assembly GCA_004024805.1 of Geosciurus inauris. Lineage (NCBI taxonomy): Eukaryota > Metazoa > Chordata > Mammalia > Rodentia > Sciuridae > Geosciurus > Geosciurus inauris. Next base: position 52,288 of record PVHX01010608.1, on the reverse strand, counting down.
ATAAATATACAGATGAAGATATGTTCCAAGACTGTCAGTTTATGAATAATGAACTAAGACATATAGAAATCCAATCCCTCTGTCCAAGGTCAGGGTTTGGACATTAATTATACTTATCTAACATTTCTTGAGGTCTCACACCACAAATATGAACTGTAAATGTAAGTAACCAATTTTACCAAGCAAATAAATCCCCTCCCCTTTTTTTTTTGTCATATGGGCAATAAAAGTCAGGGTGAAGTGCTGTCAATCCTCATTATTCATGATTCAGTATTTGTGAATGCTCTTACTCTAAAATTTATTTGTAACCCCCAAATCAACACCTGCAGCACCTTTCAATCATTTATACGATCTGTGCAGAGTAGGAGAAGGTTTGAATTACTCATCACATGTGTTTGTGGCTGAGTTTGAACGAGGCTACAGTCTGCCTCCTTGTTTTAGCCTTAACTGTAGACTAGTGTACCCTTTCCATACTTATATAAGTGCCATATTTTTCACATTTTTGTTCTTTTTGGTAGTGATTTGGTTGTTTAATGTGGCCCTTAACCATAGTGCTAAGTGCTGTCTAGTGATCCTAACCACCAGAAGGCTTTGATGGGCCTTATGGAGAAAATATGTGTTAGATAAGCTTCATTTAGGCATGAATTATAGCATTATCAGCTATGAGTTCAATGTTAATGAATTGATATTTTAAATAAAGCATCTGTAAACAGAAACACATAAAACAGGATTATGTGCTTGGTTAATAAAAATGTGATCATAAGCTTGCAGGAATCTAATCCTGTATGTTCCCTAGCAGCAAATGGTTCAGTAAGTGCTGGTTCAGTGTTCAAAGTGACTATAGAATATAACAACCATGAATTATGAAAAATGACTGTATTTTAAGATCATATCACAAGGAGTCAAGTTTTTGAAGTCATGCTTTTCAGTTCTTAGGTCCATTTGATGTAAATTTTTCTTAAAGCCAGTAGTTGTGTTATCACATTCCACATTCTTGAGATTAAAATAATTAGATACTGTATGCAAATATGACTCCTAAGTGCATTTCTGAAGGACACAGACCTGAAAGGACACTGTTCTTGGTTTGTGTGGTTTCAATATTTTGCTTATTTCATAGTTGCTGAAATACATGAAATAATACTTATGATATGTAAGTAGCTATCATGTTTGCATTCCTTTCAGGAATATTTGTCTATTTTATTAGTGTTAAAAAACGAATTTATGTAAATCTTCAAGAGAGTATTATGAGTGTACAGTGTACGGTGGCATGCACCTGTAGTCCCAGCTACCCCAGAGGCTGAGGCAAGAGGATGGCTTGTGCCCAGAGGCTTGAGACCAGCCTGGGCAATGTGGTAAGACTGTATCTCAAAAAAATAAAGGGCAGAGGCTGGGGGCCTTGCTCAGTGGTAGAGTGTGCATTTCATGTGTGACACTGTGAGTTCAGTCTCCAGCTCAAAAAAAAAAAAAAAAGAAAAGAAAATTATGAGTGCATATCATTGTATGATCAACCTAGAACTCAACTCTACTTTGTCATTAAAAGAAAAGGCAGTTTGTATGTTAATTACAATGAAAATCAAGAGTTTCATAGAAAGTTTTTACTCATAGCCCCTCAATATGCTACCATTTATATTATAATAAGGAATAAGTATCATTCCTTATGACTTGTTAAAATTCAGATATTTTTAGGAGGAATAACATTAAAATTTATCACTTTCATATAATTGCTTTATAGTGTTGTGAGCCATTGTATGTTATAAATAAGCAAAGGCAGTTCTGGTCATTTATATCTCAGTATGAATGAGTACACTATATATTTTTCTGACCATAGATCTGCCAAAGCACAGTGGTGGAGAAAAGTGGGTAGATGGATATGAAAAAAAAGAGTTCAGCAATACTAAGCTTATTTGTATAAATGGCTGGTCATGAGCTGAAATTATGACCTCCCTCCAAAGAATGTGATGAAATTCCTAACCCCTTGTACCTCCAAAGGTGACATTATTTGGAGATAATAGCATCTTTACTGAAGTAATCAAGTTAAAAAGAGGTCATTAGGATGGGCACTAATCTAATGTGACTAGCATCCTTATAACAAGGGGACTTTTTTTTTTTTGACACAAGTTTTCATTATGTTTCCCAGGTTGGTCTCAAAATCCTAGGCTTAAGTAATCCTCCTGTCTCAGACTCCTAAGTGCTGGGACTACAGGTACACACTACTGCACCTGACTTTCATAAGTGGAAATTTGAACACGGTATGGACACACAGGGAGAATAACAAGTAAAGATGAAGGCAGAGACTGGGGTGATGTGGTGGCAGTCTAGGAACACCAAATATTGCCAGCTAACCTCCACAAGCTTGGAAAAAAGCAGGAAAAGATTCCCTTTCACAGTCCTCAGAGAGGATAGATCCCACCTTGAGTTCAGACTTTTAGGCTCCCAAAATGTCAAACAATAAATTTGTATTGTTTAAGCCATCTAGTCTGTGGTACTTTGCTAGAGCAGTCCAAGCAGTCTAACACACGGTTTGTTAGTTGTTAAAGAATAGTTATATTCCATTTCAACAATATCAGAAAGGATTAGCAGAGAAATTAGGCATGATGAACCAAACCCTGTCCCAGATCATTAAACCATACCCTCAATCTTTTATAAAGCACAGGTTTTTCAAAGCACAGGTCACTCCTGGGCAATCTAAGCCATTGACAACTGTCCTGGTAATAAGTACAACTTCCTTGTAATAAGCCTAACTTATTACATGCCTTTGCATTTTGGAAAGAGCAAGTTAATGCGGAGAGAGAGAGAGCAAGAGAGAGTTTCTGGTGGGAAGGCAGCAGGGGTCTTAGAGAACCAGCAATGTGAAATGCACTTTTTAACCTATTCTAGTGATGATTACCATTTTCTTTTGTAAAGGCAAATCCACTTGGTACTATTTTGGGCTCAGCGTGGGCATCATTCTTTGTACACTCTGTTCCATTTCCCATGGTTCTTCTATTGAGGGGAGATTGCTAAAGAATGAAGATAAGAACTAAATGAAAGTGGTTTTAAAGAAAATATAAATGACTCTGTCTCCTTTGTTCTGTTTTCAATAATATGTTCATTAGCAATATTATATCTTCACTGAACATTTTGGGATATAAGCCTTGTAATACCTACATTTGGTGATTATGATTATTATTTTGTTCTTTGCCTAATAACTGGCCAGGTTCCTCAGATACTTCAGTATCTGAGACAGTGTCCTTTCAGAAATCACAGACTACAGCTGGTGTTCAAGTGAGGGTATTTAATACCAGGAACAAGTTACAAAGGTACTGGACGGACTGGAAACTCAAACTGAGGAAAAAGGCATCACTTCAGATGACAGCAATAGTAGCAAGCTTCTACCATGTATCTTTAGGGCTGAAGACACGTCTGAAGCAGGATTAACAGAATCCTCAGCCACAATTGCAGAGCAAAAGCAGCCTTGTAAAAAAGCTGCCAAAATCAAACTAGAGTGTGGAGAGGAATGGGGTGGTAGGGATAGGTGAGGGGCATATATTGTTTTCTCCCAATAGTCCTACTTTAACATTTTATCTGTCATTGTCTTAATTCCCTTGAGGCATGGACAAATGTGCTTAGAAAATAGAGCTAGCAGGAATCAACTGTATACTACATAGACAGCATGAAAAGGGCAAAGCATGAATGCATCTGGGAGCACACAGGCAAATGACCAGGCCATTAAGTTGGTGCAGTGTTGGATCAAAGCAGGTCAGAGAAACCAAAACAAGGGGCTGGGCAAGACCGTTGACATGTGGTGGTCATTACATACAAAAGTGCACATTCATAAGCAGCAGTGGGGTCAATCTATGGAACTAACATGTACATGTCATAAATCATAAATAGAGAAGCTTAAAATAGTCTCCTAGGGATAAGAAGAAATGGAAAGCTACAGATTTTCAGGATAATTAAGCTATATCAAAGAAACTGAATGTCAACACACAGGGAAGTAACAAAGTTGGTAGTCTTTTACATTACTCATATGTAAAAAAATCATTCCACATAATTAGCCTAAAATGTTTGATATGCGAATCCAAAAAAGATTAAAAAAAAGTTTTTTCTTAGTTTTTGCCAATAACCTTGCCATTTTACACTTTTGTGGGAGATATCTAAGCTCCAATATCTGCTTGAAAATAGTAATTTGGAATGGCTGATACTAGCTTCCTTACTTGTCCTCATTCTTTCTCATGAGAGGTAATTATAAAGAAAAGTAATAGCTATTTAAATTTTCTGTTGACTTGAAATCTCAATAAATAAGATGTTCCTATCTGGTACTCAGAGGGCACTTAGGTGCAAGGAAAGCAAAGATAATGGGGAATAAACAAAGAAGCAAACATTTAATCAACAGAACTGACACACATACAGAGAGTGAATAACTTAAAAATATGTCTTCCATTTTTTTCCCAATATTATTTTATCATTAATGGTAGTGACTGCTTTGGTGCTTGAGTAGAGCCTCTTTTACTTATTCCATGTAGCACCATGAGAATAAATTAGATACTTCAGAAGTGGTCATAACACTATTTAAAAATAATCTCTCTGGATCCATACAAGCTTATTTGGATAACTGAATTGAAAATTATTCCTCATCTTTAATTAATTCAATTAAAAGTTTTAAAAATAATTTCTTTATTAATCAAGCACTTTTTGGTGAAATCTAAATTAAAACCTGTAGGAGATGCCTATTTCACTAATTACACAGGCATCTTGCAATAATTAATGTTTGGAAGAAACAAATGCATTTTGCTTACTCTTTTATCCATCACAAAAACATGCATTTGGAAAGTAATAATGGAAGCATGTAGAATTACAGAAACAAAAATTTATATAATTATCACAAAAAATGAGTCCAAAGATCTATTCAGATATAATGGGGTTGTTTTAGTTGTAATTATTGAGGCAATTAATAAAATACATTCACTTAAAAATTGATAGTGAGTACTAAATATGTGCAGGAACTAGGCTAGGCATTAAGAACCATGTAGAACATAGTTCCTGGCTTCAGGGAGTTATATAAATTAGAGAGAAACCTAACTATAGAGCTGACTATTGGCAGAGACCCATGCGTATTACGAACTAGAGGTCTCCCCAGGTGAGCCATGGTCAGCAAGTCTCTAGCCTCCAGAGTTCCCAGATCTGAGCCTTCAGATCTTGGCTAGCCCAGTCTCAAACCTCAGCCTCGCCCCATGGCAAGCTCCAACTCAGACTCCCACCTTGAGCTAACACCTTGCTGTTGTACACACAGCCACACCTCTTCTTACAGCTTACTCCTAGTTCTCAAGGGCACCCCTTATAAACTAGAATCCAGCCTGCCTCATTTCCCACATCAAAGACCTCGTCTAGTCCTGTGGATTTAATTTCCTGGAAACGCCTGAACATTCACCTCCTCATCATGCCCCCTCTCCCCACTGTGATGCAGGAGCTCCCCACTTGTGTTCTATCATACGGTCTCCTATCAGGTCTCTCCATCTCCTGCTTTGACCTGCTCAAATGCAACTTTCCACTGGCAAAAGAACTCTCTTTCCAAAATATGTTATTCTCTTTCCCAGTATGCTGTGATGGATCCTTATTGCCCACACACAATGGTTTTCAAACTTGGATGTGCCCCAGAATCAATAGGGATATTTCTTTATGTGATTCTTCCTGAACCTAAATTCCACAAGTGGGACCTGGGCAATCTGTATTAACAAGTTCTCCAGATGGCTCTTTATTGGCAGCCTGGTTCTACTTGGGGGACTAGGTTTGGAACTACAAGCTCAATTTCAGACTTAGCACACGGTTTCACGTGACTCCCTACATATGCTATACCATAGTCAGAGTTGTCACTCCTTTCTTAAACACCCAGAGTTCTTGCCATTCCACATGTTATTCTTTCCTGAATTGCCTTTCACCTCTTCCCATGCTAGAAAGCATGCCTTTTTGAAGCCTTTCCTCATTTCTCAGCAGAGAGTCATCTCCTGTTTCTAAAGTACTGTAGAAATTCCTGCTCATCGTGTACTTTAGTTTTTACTTGTCTGTTTTCCTTACTGAACTTTGACTTCTTCCAGGGGTGGGGCTGCAAATTACTCATCTCTTTAATCTAAGTGTCCACCCTTGTTCCTGATTCATAACTGGCACATAACAAATGAATGGATAAATGAATGAGCAGAGTGCTAGTTACACTATGATAAAGAATTGGTTGTATATGAGGTCATTTCTCTTTATGAACTGAATAATTATATACCTTCCAACAAAATACTATGAAGTGTAACTAGCACAAGCTCATCAACATTTGAGATGACATGGAAACCAAAATACACAAATGCTGCTGGAAAAATGTAATTACTGCTTTTCCCAGTACAGGACTGATGGACTCATTAAACACTTAGATTAATGCAATGTTTGGCAAATGTCCAATGTTTTTATTTTTCTTTTGCTTTTGTGTTCATTTATGGGCCAATGATATAAACTTACACACATACTGCATGATTTTCTTTCAAAGTCAACCAACCATTTTTTCAGTATGCTTCTGTTTTCTGCTTTCGTAGTATCCTCTTCCTTGGTGTTTGTAACTTGTTTTTTCTAAAGAAGTAAATGGAATTTTTAGTAGATGTCTTTTTGATTTTGCTTGTCTTATATTCATTATTTCTTTTTGGATATAAACAATCTATTTGTGACCTCCTCCCCTCCTTCTGTACTTGTGGTCCTTTTAGTAGGGCTGGTGGTAGGGGTAGGGCTTATGAACTAAGCTTGGCCAACTGGAGTTAGTTGCTCAGGAAGGACATCTGATCCAAATCAGCCAATGAGAGTCAGTCGCTCCATTTTTGTTGGAAGCACTGAGAGAGGTATACTCCTTAACTTCCTAAACACAGGTCTAAGACAACATGCCAGATTTGGTAACATCATTGAATTTGATATTTTCCAGAAGTACTGAGTGAATTTTTCAATGTAGCTTTTACCTTCTATAAAGCTCTGGAGATATATTTAAGTAGAAGTACTTCACTAGTTTGTTCTGAGATCTTATGTCACTTTTCTGTACTCCAGTTTCCTTATTTGCCAAGACAGGGGACTATTATGTCCCATTTGCAAAACTATTATTCTTTGAAATATTCCAGCATATCTAAATGATATACTGTTAAATCAATTAGCTACTATTTAAGGATCATCATTCCTTGGGCATAAATGTAGTCATGGCACAGGCTGTGCATCAGGGGCTAGGCGGGTGAAAGAAAGGAGGAGAAAATTTGATCATCAGTTTGAATAAACTCAAAATAGTCAAATAATTTTAATTTATTATATTGTCATTAATAGCTTCTTCTATAATTAGGAGAATTATCTCAGAAATATTAGAACTGCCACAAGTTGTCAGATTACCAAAAGATGAAAATAAATGTGTCACAAAAAGATGTACTCACAATCCATTTCTTCTCATCAGACTGGTTTTAGATTGAGATGAGAAGACTGAACATTCTTTAAATATGTATTTTGAAAAGAATGGCAATACATGAGACAGAAGTGAGGAAAAGGCAATGAATATTTAAAAATCCAAGCTGCTATGAAACCAGAACTAGTTTTAATAAGATCAACATGTTGTGTTACACTAAATGAAATGAATATATTGGGCCACATTGTAATCTCAAAGAATTTTAATCTTTTATTTTGTCACTGGGATTTGAACCCAGGGGCAATTTACCACTAAGCTACATCTCTAGTCCTTTTAATTTTTACTTTGACACAGGGTCTTGCTAAATTGTTAAGGTTGGCCTTGAACTTGCAGTCCTCTCGCCTCAGCCTTGGAGTACCTTTTACTTAAAAAATAATTAAAGGCTGGGCATGGTGGTGCATGCATATCCCAGCAATTTGGGAGTCTAAAGCAGGAGGATTGCAAGTTTAAGGGCAGCCTCAGCAGTTTAGTAAGATCTTGTTTCAAAATAAAAAATAAAAAGGAACTGGGAATGTAGCTTGGTGGTAAAGTACACCTGGGCTCAATTCCCCAGTACTAAACTGTAAGGGGGGTAGGAATCAAGGAACCACTTCCTGGAATATCTCTCCAAACAGGCAAGGTCACCACATTTATGCATGACTTTCAGTTCATCTACAATTAAAGAAAGTCACTGTAACTTACTTTTTGTGTGTTCCCTCTCAAATCTATATTTTCTAGATTTAGATATTAATACTTATTAACAGTCTACTCCTGAAACAACAGTTGCTCCGACTGAATTATCCTATGCTTATGTTATGGCATTTGCATTGAATTTTCAGTCTGTGCAAGTTCTCAGCAATTTTCCCTACCTCATTAGATTTTTAAGTTACAAAATTAACATGTATTCATTTTAATAAGAAAGACAATAACACCTTATCTGTGCTCCAGGAAGTGCGAAGGGGTGAGGGGCAAAAAGCACAATGGCTCTTCTAAGTGAATCCGCTTTCTTTACAGATACATTCTATAGGTTCCATCCGTTTACTTCTATTTATAGCTCATAATTTAATCACATAGTCACACCCAGCTATATATAGGAGATTTAAGAAATATAGTCTCTTAGCTGGGTACATTGGTTCCTAAATAAAATCCAGGTACTAAAGAGAAAGCATAAGTATCATTCTAAACTCTATACCTATGTATGTTAATAAAGGCAAATGGAAGAGACTGTTAGCTGCCCCTCAAGATCTAGCCTTGTCTTCTGATTTAAGAGAGCTCCTGAGAGTTACCTGGTCTTAGTAGCACTTGGAACCAAGGATATATCTCTAAATATTCTGATTTTAAAATAATTCTTTATGATCAAAATCGTTTTCCTTTTCAACATTTTTATTTCTATAGGATTTACCAAATGGGATTCCTAATTTTAGTATGTATGGATTTTACATTTTAATAGGTCCTGCTGGATAACTTTCCAGGAGAGCATGATAATTTTACACACTAAACAATGCTTAGTGTGTTCATTTTCCCATTATATTGATCAGCCTTGGATAGTTTTTCTTTTTAAATATTTTCTTCTGTAATTTAAAAAAAATCTTTAGATAGTAGAAATTTAATTGTTTTTGCAACCACATCTTGCCATTAGTGACTATGGGTTTCTTCTTTTACTTAAATTCTTCCCCACCTTGAGGTTATACAAACGTTTCCCTACATTTTCTTCTGATACATTTATAGTTTTATTTTTATTTTTTTCATTTATTCAATAAATATTTATTGAGTACTTATACCAAATATAAAGTCAAATCTCTTCAAATTCTGGTGGTGTATTTGGTAGCTGGGAGAAATAGACAATAAACAAATAAACCAGTAAATAAATAAGACATTTCTCCTAGAGAATTAAAATATGGTAACTGAAGAGAGTGGGCAGCCCATCTCAGATTGGGTGGCCAGGAAAGGATTCTCTGAGGATGTTATTGACTCAAGAATAAGTGATGATGGAGGGGGAGTCCAGGGACAATTTGCAAGTGGTAATGGTCTGGTGTTGTAAACAGCAGCAAAAAGGCATCAAGAAGAGGAGACCCTAGCTAGGCTGGAGGTGAGCACCGCAACATGGAGGGCTTTGCAGGTCACAACAGGTAGTACGGATTTGATTGTACATTGGAGATTTGATTTCCTATATGAAATTAGATTGTATGTGTCTTTTTGTGTGTGGGGGTCTAACTTTTATTTTCTTTCAAAGTGAGTCACATTTTTTTAAGTCACAATAGTTTAAGTAACTATTCATTCTTGTAGGAGGGAAATGACTGGAGTTTTATCCCACAGACTCTCAACTTATTTCAAACATTATACAGGTATTATCATGCTATAACATACTCAATTGAAATTCAAAATATAATGAATGTTTTTTATCCTAGTGTCTTAGTCTTTCCAGGCAGCTACAACAAAGTATCATAGACTTACAAATAAACAAACAACTATAACAAACAACAGAAATATATTTCCTACAGTTCTGGAGGTTGCAAAGTCTAGTATCAGAGTGCAGGCGGATTCCATGTCTGGTAAGGGCCTGCTTCCTAGTTCATAAATGGCTGTCTTCTCATTGTATCTGCACATGATGTAAAGGGCAAGGGAGGTTGATATGGTGACACAAACCAGTAATCCCAGCTGCTCAGGAGGCTTGAGGTGGAAGGATCTCTAAGTTCAAGGCCAGCCTGGGCAATTTAGTGAGACCTTGTCTCAAAATAAAACCTAAAAAGAGACTGGGTGTAGGGGACCTCAGTGGTAGAGTGGTCGCCTACATTGTGTGAGGCCCTTGATTCAAAAAACCTAGCCGTGTGAAAAAAGTAAAATAAAATAAGAGAGATCTCTGGGGACCGGGGGGTGGGGAGGGTGGGGGGGAGGAGTGTCTCTTGCATAATGGTACTAATTTCATTCATATAGGAAGAGTCAATGGTGCTCCTTTTCCTAATATCATCATCACCTTGGAGGTTAAAATCTCAACAAATTTGGCAGACACAAATATTCGATCTATAGTACTCAATGATGTTGCCATTGAACTTCAGTTTAAAACCATGGATAGTAGTTTATAAGTCACATTTATAAATAAAATCAGTTTTATTAACAGTTACAAAGATTTTGATAAAAAATCATGGCTCTAGTTAATCAACTTTTTTATTTACTGAACTTTGACCTAAGAAATTATTCTGGCTAGTTCCAAAAAATCAAATCTACTTACAAAGGGTCAAAAGTGCTACCAATGAAAAAGGAATTAAAAGGAATTAAAGGAAGGCAAACATGAATGAGAGCTTCCAAAAATATTCTGCACAATGATCGCATTAAAAGAGTAAACACATAAGCCCCAAGATAATGTCTACGAAGAGGACAGGTTTTCGAGGTTTAAGTCTATATGTATAAGACATGAGCAAGAGTCATTACTCTATAATTAAACCATATTCCTTCTGATCATTCTATAATTTATAATGTTTTCTTTTAAATCAATTCAAGCTTTACAACAACCCTGCATATTTTTGTGTCCATTTTACAGTTGAAGAAACAGAGTAAGTTAAAAAAAAGAGTTCATACTCAAGTCCTTGGATTCCAAAATCAGTGTTCTCTGCATACCAAGTTATTTGTCTTAGATCAGAAAACTTGAGAAGGGAGAAGCCAGGATTCCCAGGCCTTCTGTGTTAGTCAGCTTTTTGTCTTTGTGACCAAAATACTTCAGAAGAACAACTAAGAGTATGAAAAGTATATTTTGGGTTCACAATTTCAGAGATTCAGTCCATGGTAGGCTGACTTCACTGTTCTAGGCCCAAGATGAGGGAGAACATCATGAAGGAAGGGTGTGGTAGAGGAGTGCTGCTCTGCTCATGGCATCCAGGAAGTAGAAAGACAAAGGGAGAGAGAGGAAGGGGTCACAGGGAAGATGAAACCTTCCACACCCCCTGCAACCCAGCTCCTCCAGTAACAACCTATTGGCCTACAGTTACCAGCCTAATCATTTAACCTCCTGTATTATATAGGAGATGAACAGTAGCTTTTGGAGGCACCTCATATCAAAATCATAACTTCTACTCCTGGCTCCCAAAAGCTCATGTGCATCTCACAAGACAAAATGCATTTAGTCCATCTCCAAGAGTTCTTACAGTCTTAACAGTTCCAGCATTGGCCAAAAGTCCACGTCCAAAGTCTTACCTGAGACTCAAAGCCAGCCTCAGCAACAGAGAGGTGCTAAGCAACTTAGTGAGACCCTGTCAAAAAATAGGGCTGGGGATGTGGCTCAGTGGTCGAGTACCCCCAAGTTCAATCCCTGGTACAAAAAAAAAAAGTTATATATACTCAGTATACATCGGTACAGAGTAAACACTCCTATTCCAAAAGGGAGGAACAGGGGCATAAAAAGAAGAGATGGGACTAAAACAAGACCCAAATTCAACTGGGCAAATAGGTCTCATAATGCCTCATACAGCATCTAAGACATGGTAACAAGATGTGCTCTCCAAAGTGCTTGGGAAATTCACCCCCTGCAATCACTCTCATAGCCTTGTTGATTACAATGCTCACTCTCTCTCTTAGTCTGGTTCTCTCCATAACCAGCAACTTTGCTTTGTGGACAGTCTGTTACTGACACTTCTTAATCCTTGGGGTCTCCACTTCAGTTTCAGTTGCACCTTCACAGCTCATGCATTTCCCCCTTGGGGGCAGCCCACAGAGATTCCAACCTTTCTGCACTTTGCCTGGCCTCCCAGGCCTTCTTTTTTTTTTTTTTTTTGGACCGGAGATTGAACTCGGAGGGCACTTGACCACTAAGCCACATCCCCAGCCCTATTTTGTGTTTTTATGTAGAGACAGGGTCTCACTGAGTTGCTTAGCACCTCGCTGTTGCTGAGGCTGGCTTTGAACTCGCGATTCTCCTGTCTCAGCCTCCCTAAGTGCTGGGATTACAGGCTTGCACCACTGCACCCGGCTCTAGGCCTTCATTTGGAATCTCAGTGGAAGCGTCCATGCCCTCCTAACTTCAGCATACTGCATTCTTGCAGAGCCAGCACCATATAGATGATGTTAAGCTCTACCACCAGCTTGAGTAGTAGCTGGGTATCGTTGGACCTTAACTGCAGTAGCCTGAGTGCCTTTGTGACTGAGCACAGTGAAACTATTTCCTAGGTCTCCCTGCATGAGCAGCTTGCCCCATGGTCTCATTTTAAAGTTCTTTCTTTTACATCCTTGAACTTGCAACGGGTGTATTCCTGAAAATTTCTGAGATGCCCTCAAAGCATCTTTTCTAGTATCTCTGTGTGAAGTACTTAGCATTTCTTTTGTGGTTGTAATCTCTATACCATATACTCCTTGATTCCAATTTTACACGTACTTTTTTGGCTAAACTGCAAGTTTAAAAAATTCCTTTTCTCTGCTTTCTGCTCCTGATTTTCACAGCAAACCTGGTTAACTGCTGCCAGCAATATCTGTACTACTGCCTGAAAGTTGCACTGCCTTGAAATTTCCTCTACCAGATTAGCTAGCTCATTATCTTTAACTTTAGCCTCACACAAAGCTTCAGCACATGGACAAAGTATAGACAAGTTCTTTACCAAAATATAACATGAGTGGCCCACAGTCCAGTTCCCAATAGAATCCTCATTTCTCTCTGAAACCTCAAAAGTATTCTGGTCTTCTGAGTTCCCACCAGAACCACCCATTAAACTCTGCTTACAAGATTCTAAAGCTTTTCTAGCCTGCATTTCCAAAATTTCCAAATTCTTCCTACAAATAAGTTCCAAAGGCTTCTAAAGCACATAGTCAAGTTAATCACAGAAACAATCCCACTCTTGGTACTAATTTCTGTTTGCCAGCTTTTGGCCACTGTGACTAAAAAAAACCTGACAAGAATCATTAAGAGAAAGAAAAGTTTATTTTGGGCTCCATGGTTTCAGAGGTTCAGTCCATGGTGGGCCAACTCCATTGTACTGGGACCAAAGTGAGGAAGAACATCATGGCAAAAGGGTGTGGTGGAGGAACACTGTTCCATTCTTGGTGGTGAGGAAGCAGATGGGGGTAGGGGTGAGGAGCCACCAGGAAGATGAACCCTTCCAGGGCATGCCCTCTGTGACATATCTAGCCACATGCCACCTACCTGCAGTTACCCCCTAGTTAGCCCATTCAAACTAGGAGGAACTGATTAGGTTATAGCTCTCATAATTAAATCATTCATTTCATGTATTAACAAAGGAGTTTTTTTTTGAACACTTCATATCTATACCATAACACCCTCCTTCTGACCACTAGGCTGTGTGGATATCTTCAACAGTTAGTTTGTCTGTTCTTCATCAATTCAGGGATCTGATTGATCTACCAATTTGCAAATAGTCATCCCTGTAGTAAGAACATAATTAAAATTTTTTTTTAATTTTAAAATAATGGAGATCGAGTGATATGATTTTCTTGGATATTTTTTAAGATCCAAAGACATTTGCTAAGTTGGCTAAAAGCATAGGAATAATCTAAGAAATCTTAGGGTAACTGGTAACTAGTGTAACTATCAAAATGAAAGAATGCAATGTATAATAACTAGAGTCCTACATAGGGGTCAGAACTGTGTTTTGGTCTGGGTTCTGTTTCTCAGTTTCTTTAAGACAATCTGAAAATCACTTAAATTCTCTGGACTTCTGTACCATTTATAGTTCTTAAATTTGATGCATTAATGAGAACTGGTCAAAGGATATTTATTGGAAGGATCTTGGAAGACTTGCATATGCTTGAAAGGTTGAGAACCGGGCTTGAAAACTGATAAGAATCAAGCATACAGTTGACCTGATATAAAAGGAAACTGGGGTGCTACTAGGGAGCAATGAATGCAGAATAGTTAAATAATCTACTTCTGTCTACCATTGCTTTACTTTTCATTTCTATCAAGATAACCTCTAAAACACTTAACCCTGATATTATCTTCTGTGTTTGGAGAAGAGAGAACAAGAAGGGTGCATATGCAAACAGGGTGGTCAGAAATGCTTTGGTCAGATGTATAACTGAAGGCCCTGTGCCCAGTGGACTGGGCCATCACAGTAGCACAGAGGCTGACCAATTTGGTATGCAGCAAACAGGAAGTAGAGGAAGCTTAAGCAAGAAAAGTGTTTGGGTAGACAGATTATGAGGAACAAGAGTTGGCATCTTCCAAATGCTTTGAATAGTTCCTGCCTTTACAAACACAGAACAGTCTTGACTATGTGAAATAAACAGTAATAAAAGGTTTCTTCATATCTTTGAAGGTGACATACAACTAAACCATATAAGCCTCTAAAATTAAAAGTTATAAAATGGCAGCCCACAGGTTAAATAAATCCCGCAGACAAGAATGATTTACTGTCATAGTCTGTGTTTTGTGCTGCTCTAACATAATACCAGAGATTGAATAATCTATGAAGAACAAGTTCTTTACCATTGTTCTGGAGGCTGTAAAGTTCAAGATCAAGGGGCTGGTATCTGGTACAGGATTTCTTGCTGTGTCATAACACAATAGAAGGCATCATATGAGTGGTAAAGTGAAGGAAGCGGGCCAAATTCATCCTTTATAAGAAACCCTCTCCTGAAATAATGGCATTAATCTATTCATGAGGGTAGTGCCTTCATGGCCTAATCACCTCTTTAAAGTCCCCATTTCCCAACATGACTGCGTAAGGATTAAATATCTAATGCATGAACTTTGGGGAGACACATTCAATCCACTGCAGTTACCAAAGCAGAAATACAGATTTCAGATCTTTGGTGGGGGCAAAACACCAGAAAGTCTCAAAGGGCAACAGCCTTCTGTTGGAGTGTGGCCTGTCAATATTACCATACCCTTCTTATGGCCCACTTCACTAATTGCTAACCTGGAAGCACTCAAGTTTCTGATCCTTGATTTAACTACTTCCGGACAACTGTCCAAGGTGAGTGTAGGCTGCTCCCAATGACCTCTTCAAGTTCCTAACCTGTCCCTGGTACCTCTTTGGTAAAATCTTTCATTCCTGATTTAACTACCTGTAACTGCAGAAAACAACCATTCAATCTGTGTGAAGCCACAACCATCTGTGAGAGCCAATTTTCCCAAACAGGCTTCCCCTAATGACCCTAACTACTTGATAATGGAAGGAGCAGCAAAGAATTCCCATCTAGCATCTTCTAAAATGTAGGGGGAAAACCAACAATGATTAATGTGGAAAAGTTCCGTGTGATTTCTCTGAAGAAAACTTCTGAGGAAAGTCTTAAGATTATTTGGTGTGAATAACTTTGAATATGCTGGGCACTAATTGACGATGATGGTGCCCCTGAGACTCCTCCACATATATCTATCCCAAACACACAATGTATGATTTGCTCTGGATTCTGCTGGATCCATTCTCAACAAAGCAGCCACAACATTTTCTTGCCTGAACTCTTCTGATGGTTACAAGCTGCTTTTAGGATAAACTTTAAAATGCTTAGGGCATCTACAAACTCCTGCATTGATTCTTCCTCATCTCTCAGGCTTGACTTTCCATTTCATCTTCCCTGGCTCTCTTCACCTTAACGACGTGGGTCTTTCAATTTATGGAAGCCAAGTTTGTTCTCCCTGGAGTCCTGGATGCCAGTTGTTTCCTCTTTTGGGGGGGCTCCCTTTCTTCTCCAACCCTTCCCCTGTCTCCTACCATATTTAGGCCTTAGCTTTTAAATGCCATTTGGTCAGAACAGTTTTTCCTATCTTGTACCTCCCCTTCCACTCTCCAATTCCTTGCTCCCACTTTCTCACAGGCCTCTTCACTGTTCACTATTGCTCTTAAGACAATTTGTCTATTTCTCTACTAACAGGTAAACTCTGAGAACAGAGACTTTATCTATTTCACACCCTAATGATTATTCTGTTCAGCACAATCTCTGCCCTAACAGAGCAGGTGAACAATACTGTATCAAATGAATAAATATAAATCGACATTCCATCCTTCAGGTCAGCTTAACACCATATTATGTGATCTGTACTGAATAAAGACATTCTTCCTTACAAAATGTATTTTTATTACATTCTCACATTGGCAAACTCAGGAAGATTTATGAGAAGATAAGCCTGGTGGAAAGATATTAATCTTCCATGTTCCTAAAGTGGGAACTGACGGTGCTTGCTAAAAATGCAAAGTCTCAGGCCCCATTCCAGACTGGCTAATTACAAAACTCTGGGGAAGTGGCCTGGCAACGTGTTTTAACAAGCCTTCCTGGGGAGTTTGATGCACAGTTTTGAAAACCATTGCTTTAGGCTTTCTAGTTTGTAACTTTAAAAAAATTTTCTTTTCCATCACGAATCTCTGCTACTATCCTAATTGTAGATTTTTACTATTACAAAGGGGAATCTTTGTTATTATCCAGAAGCCTTGAATAAAGGTCTATTTGTGTATACTACGTGAAATTTTAGGAGGTTTGCCTTTCCTGGTGGCACAGCCCTGCCCCACCCTCTGGGAAGCCTAGAACCTAAAGTAACAATGAAAAAGTGTAACTGAATAAAACGTCAGAACAAAGGCCGAGGACCAAGGCGCAAGCCTTTGTTCATCAGTTCCCCGACTGCTCACCCACGTTCTGATATGGCTCTTTTCCACCCAGAGAAGCAACCACTCAAGTTCTAAGAATGGTTACATGCCGCTGACTACTTTTCCAGTTAGGCTGTTCTGGAGAAGACATTCGTAGCTGCGGGTAACGTTTCCATTCCTTCCTCAATCTAGCACAGAAGTAACTGAAACTAAGAGTAAGGTTTGAGCCCAAAACCTCCTTGCAGCCTCAGAAGGAGAACTGGAAGCTCGGACTGACTTCTCCGCCTCAACCCTCCTGGAAAACTCGAAGTGGATTCTGCTAACGTCGGGACGGGAGCGGTGGCCGACGGCTGCACCTCATGGCGCATGCTCCCTCGCCCCTCCCGCTCAGAGCCGGAAGGGGGAGCGCTTGGGGACTGGGCTTGGGCTGGCCGGGGCGTCGGCACCGGCGGCCATCTTGGCTTCCTGGGGAAAGGCGGCGTGAGGGGAAGAAGTTGTAGGGTGGGGGCAGGAGTGAGGAGGAGGGAAGCGAGAGGGGGGAGGAGGCCGCGGCGGGGCAGGGCGGGGACTGCCTGCCTGCCTGGGTTGCGGAAGTGGTAGCCGCTGACCCAGCCTGCTGCTTTCTTGCTACTGCTTCAGCTTCCCAGCTCCCCCCCGGACAGAGAGGGCGGCCGGGCTGTGGATGGTCAGATAGCTCCCATCTCCTGCCGCCAGTCTCTGGCCCCAACCAGCACGGAGCAGACGGCGGCGGCGGCAGCAGCGGGCGAGGAGGAAGATGGCGGGACGGCTGCCGGCCTGTGTGGTGGACTGTGGCACGGGGTAAGGGGACAGACGGGCTGGGATGGGGAAACTGAGGCGGAGGAAGGAAAATGGCGGGGGAGGGAGGAGGCCGGGAGATGAATGGTGCGGCAGCTTGGCTTGCAAGGGGTGGGGCCGGGACCAGCGCCTCCCAGGTCTCTTGGCTTCTCTCTCCTGCGGCTGGAGCCGGGGCGCCGGGCGGAGGACCCCCCGGGAGCTGCTTCCTCCGCGCGACCCCTCCCAGCCCTTCCCCCACCGCTCGTGGAGAGGTGGGGCCGCTGCCTCCCTGCGTTCGCGTTCACCCTGGTGGTGGTCGCCGAGCCCGGCCCACCTGGCTTTCCTTTCCCTTCGCGCCCCTTCCTGCCTGTGGGCTTGGGGACTCAGGGGACCGAGCGCGGGTACTGGCCTGGCAGAGGACCGAGAAAAGAGAAGCGCTTCTTGTAGGTTTTGCAAGATTGCTGTGACAACACTCTGCCCAGGGTGTGGGTGGGGAAAGGGAAGAATCAGGACTCTGAAAATGGGAACCTAGAATGGGGCTTTCATTTGGCCACCCACCTCCTCTTTGCGACTCCACTCCCTGTCAGTTCCATCTCCCACTGCGTTTTTACCGGGTGAATCAAGTCACATTTTAATTCGAGAGAGAAAGATGTCATGTGTTACTTCTCTTGCCTCAAAAAGTCCCTTAGTGAGCAAGCGCGCTGCAACTTCCTTAGTTTTGTCAAAGCCGCTTCCTGCTTTCAGTCTTTTATAGCCTTATAAGGTAGTATTTCGTTTCCAACATGAACACATCTTGTTAGAACTTTCAAAATTAAGCAGGTTGCAAAGAGGGTAATTGTATGTGCTAGGTATCAATTGATTTGAACTTAAAAATTTTCACTGGGAGTAAAGAGCCCCCTGTAAAATTAAGTTGCACACATTCGTTCTGTCACGGTGTCTTGAAGGCAGAAGGAAGGTGTAGAGGAATAAAGAAATGTGTTTAGTTTTCAAGTTGTTCTTTCTGGTAGATGTGTAGTTTAGAGAATAGCTTTAGAGTGGTTTTTCTTTTTCTATTAGTAGACATTTTAGAACACACTGTCTTCAGAATAGATTGTTCATATTTTTAATGTTGAATGACATGTTTGTTAGAAAGTTGGAAGTGGGTTGACTACATCTCTTTAATCCCCAGAGTGCTCCAGGATTTTTAAGGGTGGAGGAAATTGCCAGCCCCCTCCCCCCTTTATTACTTACTGTATTATCCTTATTAAAAGATGGTTTTCCCCTCATTAAAAGATGGTTTTCCCCTCACTATTCACTCAAGTGAAATTTCTCCAATCTTCATTCTCATAGCTTTATGTTAGTGTGGTAGTTTCTAAAATCCTACACTGGCAGAGGGAAACAACTGACTTCTTGATGTTTTCTCTTAGAATGTACTAGGTTAGTTTAGCCTTGGAATTTTTATATATATATATATATATATATTTTTTTTTTAGTGAACATTTCATTAAAATTAATTTATTTTCATACAATATTGTTTCCCTGAACCAGGACTCTCCCTTGGCCCCCATTTCTCCCTTCTTAGTCTAATTGTTGAACAGTTTTATTT
Organism: Geosciurus inauris; assembly: GCA_004024805.1. Lineage (NCBI taxonomy): Eukaryota > Metazoa > Chordata > Mammalia > Rodentia > Sciuridae > Geosciurus > Geosciurus inauris. Next base: position 32,958 of record PVHX01010608.1, on the reverse strand, counting down.
TAGGGTCAGTTTTAAAATTAGATTTAGCCTGAGTGAGTAGGACTTCCTGTGTGTTGTATTAAAGTGATAAATACTGCTACATAATTAATACTTAATGCTTTAGAAATCACTGATTACCAAAAATATGGTGTAATTATCACCCTAATAGATAAAGTGGTAGCATCTTAAGTAGGATGTTACTTTTTCTGTCTTCATTTCCTTCCTTTTAAGAGTTTTGTTTATTTTTTAGTCAATTAGATATCTTACCTAGCGTAACTGTCCTTAAATTACCTCTTTTCTGAAAGGGCAGTCTTGAATTTAAAACATTCTAAATGACCATGAGGAATGTGGAGAAGGGTTCAATCTATACCTGGAGTATTTCTGTTTTAATATCTCAGTTACTATCTTATTATTTTGCTACTTTGTTCTCACCCCATGAGGAGAGTGTTAAGTGGACAATTATTACAAAATGAATGAAACTGATTAGGAGTCTCTTGCCCTCACCATTTTTTACCAACTGTCACAATCTGAAATTCCCTCTTTAGAGTTTCATTTATTTTGATTCTCAAAGGACATTTTGTTTTTTCTAACACCCAAAAGCTCCTGGAGTTACACACCTTTGGCTTTATTTAGCACATAGAGGGTAAGTCCTGGAGATTGAGCCAGAGCTAAATGTCTCTAAGCATGAAATTAAAACAGAGTTTTACCTTCGAAAATAGTCTGGTCCCTGCATGTAAACTGTAGTTTGTGTATTCTTTTATGCTTTAGAGAATACTTGTATCCTTCAGGTCTATTTACCATTTAGAGTAAGTGAAAAATTAACGTAAGTCAGATTGCTCATTCCATTTCATTATATAATTTAGGCAAAAGGGGACCAAAAAAGTGGCCATCTATTCATATTAAACTTGGTGGTCTTAGATAAGAAAATCTATGAGTTAGAAAACATGAAACTTGATTTCAAAACTTTAAATTAGGGATCCTCCAGCAAAATTCAGCATAAAAGAACACTTAGGCTCAAGTCATGAAAGATAATACTCATTTTGGGAAGTATTTAGAAAGAATACTTCTTTTGTATCAATACCAGATCTTTGCACTTTTTTGGTCTAGGTTGGAAAGCATTGCTGAATAAAATTTGGATGTATAAAATTTGGATGATTGCTTAAAAACTAAATTACAGGGGCTGTGAGTATAGCTCAGTGGTGGAGTACATATTTAGCATGTGTATGGCCCTGGGTTCAGTCCCCAGCACCAAACAAAAGCAAACTAAATCACAGTGATGAGAAAAGCAATTTTTAAAACATCAGAAAAGAAAATTTTTAATGCTGCAAAAATTCCTACCTGGGGCATTTTTGTTTTTGTTTTGCCTATTTGTGTACTTGTATTATGTTGTAGCTTGGTTACAGAGCTTTGAACTATGAATTTTCTTTTCCCTTTTATGTATTTTATTTTTCCCTGATAAACACCTCATTGGCAAATTATTTCTATTGATCATAATAGCACAGGTTTATATAGCCTTAATACAGTCTCAGATATATTCAGATGAAGAGTGATTTAAGGGATTTCCCTAGTTGACTTAAACTTTTTAGCAGTCTTAAAATATTAAGCATAAATATTTTGTTGGAGTAGGTGGATGAAGAGCTTATTCAATTTGTCCTGTGACCACATTTCATAATTTAGTACCAAATAAGGATGATCTTGTTTGAGAGTAGTGGAAATGAGTGGGGTGGATGCATGGGAAGTTTATATTTCTTCTATACATAGTGTTTAACAATAATGCTATTTTCTAGCCATCTTCAAAGGTAGAAACAGTCATTGTATCTTGTTAACCAAACTGCATTTATTAAAATTCTTATTCCTTGATGAATTATGTTTTTCATGCTGTTTGGTATGACAGACATGGTGTCATTGAGAAGTCATATCTTTTCTTATGTAGCTAATATCTTTCTCCTTTCAGCCCAGTTGTCTTTCTTGCCCACCAATTTTGTGTTAAAAATCTGTATTTACTTTGGATTGTATATATATTGTGCCTAATGAACCTTCCAGTCCTATTGTTAAACACAGTTCAGTTTTTTTTTTTTTTCTTTTTTTTTTGGTACTGGAGATTGAACTCAGGGGCACTCAACCACTGAGTCACATCCCCAGCCCTATTTTGTGTTATATGTAGAGACAGGGTCTCACTGAGTTGCTTAGTGCCTTGCCGCCATTGCTGAGGCTGGCTTTGAACTCGAGATTCTCCTGTCTCAGCCTCTCTAAGTGCTGGGATTACAAGCTTGAGCCACCGCGCCTGGCTAACACAGTTCAATTTTTAAGCATAGAAGGGAATAGTCTACTAGTGGAGAACCTGGTGGCCAGGATTTTTATTTTTCTTACCTTCCATTTTTGCTTCATTTTACAAGTGAAAAAATGGATTAGAGAATTTAAATCACTTTAGTGTCATCTAGTTAACAGGTAGTTGAAGGTGCCTCTTGCATCTAAGTTTTGTATTTAGACTCTGTGTTCTTTCTTTTACACTTAAGGGGATGCCTGAGCCCATTTTTAGAACTGTACATATTGCTCTATTTTTTTTTTTTTTTGGTAAATTATTTTTATTCCTGATTAAAGTGTCTTGTAAAAACAGTCTTAGCCCTTTTGAATTTGGGAAAATCCTTCTTAATTTTTTTCTGAATATGGGAATTCCTAGATTATTTCTCTGATGTCTTACTTATTAATCTCTATAAAAGTTTACTTTTAGCTGGGTGTGGTGGCACAAGCCTGTAATCCCAGCATTTAGGGAGGCTGAGACAGGAGATTCGTGAGTTCAAAGCCAGCCTCAGCAACGATGAGGTGCTAAGCAACTCAGTGAGACCCTGTCTCTGCGTGTCTCTGCATAAAACACAAAATAGGGCTGGGGATGTGGCTCAGTGGTTGAATGGAAGAAAAAAAAAAAGTTTACTTTTTAGGTGTTGTTCCCCAGGAAGTAACAGTGGCTAGTACCAAGAGTTATGCCAGACACTGTGTTAAATGCTTTATATTATCTCATTATTTTTTTTTTAAACATCAACCTGAGAAGTATTATTTCTGTTTTATAGATAAGAAAATTTAGGCTTAGAGAGATTAAGCTACTTGCCTAAGGTATTGTAGCAAATAAAAGTAAGTGTGACATCCTTCTTATGTATAGGATAAGCCTTTGGCAATTTTGAATCATAGATTTTTAAATTTTGTTTGGGAGAATTAATTTATGATATTATAAAGGCATGAAGCATTGTTAGTAACTTGCTAATGTCTTGTAAAGGTAGTAAAAAAGGAGCATTGTCAAATCAAGGTTTACTGTATACATAGTAGCAGGCCAGGCACTCTTGGAATTATAATGAAAATGTCTAGTATAGTCTACTTTCAAGAATTTTCATTGCACAGGAGTTAAAATCATTAAAAAAAATTAGATGATGGTAGAAAAGTACAATTAATTAAATATTAGGATACATATTTTTCTATAGTAGTAGCAATTCCTTTGACTGGTAAGAGATGATTATGGTCAAGAAGTCAAAGATTTAGTGAATGTTGGATATATGTTATTTTTTAAAGGATTTGGATAGATGAAGGAGAAGCACGTGTGTATGGTTTGGAAGGGGAAGAGTAGCTGCTGCTTATGTTTAGCCCTTTCAGCATGATATGTTGTACTGCTCACTTCCCATATGAATTGAGGACTGTGTAATAATATAATGTGGATCTAAATTATGTATTGTAAAAGGAAACTAACATTTAGTGGGCACCTACTGTGTACCAGGTATTATATGTAAGCAAAGCTTTGATGACAAAAGAATTACACTTGATAGGGATTAAAAATCTTCAAGTAGAGGAGTGAATATTGAACATAGGGCTTTTAAGAGTATTTCCAGAATGGAATACGTAAGGATCAAATGTAGAAGAGATTTGGGATGAAGTTATAGGGCTTGGTTCATATTAGGAACTCCTAGCTTTGTTGAATGAACAAATGAATGAATGAGAGAACAAAGAGATTAGAAGTATGATTTGAAAAAACTGTGCAGCAGAGATACCCCAGTAGATCAGTGAGGTTTGAGAATCTCCTTTAAAAGGGCTTGCTTAATGATGCTTAAGCAGCCCACTTAGTACCAGATTTACAGAAATTCTGCAGTAGGACATTGGTGGTAGGGATGGAACAGGAAATATTAAAATGTTAAAATCTTGCTTTTAATATTTTTGTGGCAGGTACATTGTTTTGTTTATGATCAGCAAAGGCTTTGTAGTCAGCTGTTTTTGATTTCAAACTCTATCACTTACTGGCTGTATGATTTTGTAAATTTTAGACTTGGCAGGTCTTATTTTTCCCATCTAATTTGGAGATCATAGTATCATTTTTTTTTCATGGTATAACATGTATAAATGTGTGTGTGTGTGTGTGTGTGTGTGTATTTATTTATTTCAACACAATGCCTGGCATATAGTAAAACCACAGTAAATACATTGTAATGTTGTAATTATAATTAGTTGGCTCCCTCTTGTTTTGAATCAAATTGCATAAGGAAAGGAACACAGTGTCTTAGGCTTATTTTCTTATCTCCGGCGTCCTTGGCCTGTCCCACCACATTTCTTTGTACTATTGGAATATTTTTGCTAATTTGAGAGATTGGCAAGGAGGTATAGTCAGGACTTGGACATCAATTCTTGAATTGTAAATAGGCATCAATAAAGATTTTAATATTGTAAGCTTGAGTGATTGGGACAATAAGGGTGTTGGTTTTAAGAAATTGAGTAAAATTGGTATTTGTTGTTGAATTTGTAATGTTCTATAATTGGAAATGCCTCGAGAAAGTTAAAAATAAAGGAACTTCAGGAATGAAGATGGAGTTTTGGGAATCATCATTACAGTTTACAAATTGAAGCTAATAAAATGAGAATTCAAAGAGAAAAGAACAGAAAAGATTGAATATCATTATTGCTTCTTTAAAATATCCTGGATGTGTGAACCAGCTTGAGCATCACAATGAGTGAGCACATGTGGCTTGTGGTGAGTCATCAGTATATGCTATCCATCTCCTATTTCATCCCATTTTATAAGAGGCAAAATCTTAATCAAAAGGAAAATTTAGTTCAAGGTAGGGATAACTTTCCCTTGGCTGGCATGCTCCATTTCCTCCAACATGTGGAAACAGTTAAATGCTTGGACTATAGGCAGATAATGTGGAATGGGTAAATGTAGCTTCAAGCAATATGTTCCCTGCAACAAAGATCCACTAATTAGTAAAAGTATTTGAATGCTCCCCTTTAATTCTGTTGGAACTTACAACTTTTTTTTTTCTTTCTTTATTAGAGACTACCTATCTGTAATAGCTACAAACACTATCTGTATTAGCCACAAGCAGAAAGAAGCAAGAGCAGAACAATAAAGTAATGATAATGCTATAACAATGGGTGCTATAGCTTACCAAGCACTTAAAATATTCATGAATTATTTAACAATGAAAGATAAGGTGCTGTTATTGGATGAAAGTTTTAAATTTGGTTCTTTAAAGTATGATAATGATTAATATTTTGTGCTGATTTGTGTATTGGTTGTTTTATAACTTTGTGGTCCTTTATTTCATAAAACAAAAGATACTTGCATAATTGATATGTATTATAGCAAAATGACACAATTTTTCTAAAGGATCATCTTGTATAATTTTAATAATTTTGTTTCAAAATAATTTTTTCAAAAACTTTCCCCAAACTGTTGATATAAATTCCAGTTTTAACCTACTCCTTGCAACCAAGAAAGGAAGATGTAGTCTGCATCTTGTCTTTTACCCTTCTTTCTCCCCACTCCTAACACATCCTAACAGATGAAGAATATTCATCTGTTCTGATACTGAATAGTCCATCACAAATATTTCCCCCTTGCTTGAAAGTTACTTGCCCTTGTGAAAATGAAATATTCTTGAGAAAATGTGTCTTTATGCCTTCTTTGTATTTAGTGTGAGTAAAGTATCCCCCCCCCCCCCAGGAAGGTAAAAGTCCTGAAAGGGGAGTTAAGTTGCTAAAGATTTTGTAGTTTAAGATTGGTTTCAGACTGTAAAAATGTAAACTATGTTTTTGTATTGATCTATAATAGTAGAACAAGTATTTGCTTATTTGAGTCTTAGAAAGTCTTTTTTTTTTTTTTTTTTTTTTGGTACTGGAGATTGAACTCAAGGGCACTCAACCACTGAGCCACATCCCCAGCCCTATTTTGTGTTTTATGTAGAGACAGGGTCTCACTGAGTTGCTTAGCGCCTCACCTTTGCTGAGGCTGGCTTTGAACTCGCGATTCTCCTGTCTCAGCCTCCCAAAGTGCTGGGATTACAAGCGTGAGCCACCACATCTGGCTCAATAATATGCTTTTTTTCTACTACTGTAAGCATTTTTAAAATTTATTTTGAGAGTACAAAAATAGTATTTAATGTATATTTGTGAAACTTTAATGAATTAGGGGAAATTCACATAAAATTATGGAGCTGAAAAAAGACTTGAGAAGTAATTTAATTCACTTTTCTTTTACATATGAAATAGGTTCAGAGTTGAGATATGTCTCTCAGTACTGTTTCTAGTTATTAACTGATTCTATTGTTGAATTTTTAAATTTTTTTAATGAATTATAGTAGTTTAAATCTTTTACTAGCTGGACTAGCAATACATGTTTTTAAAATTTTCTTCTTTTTTTTTTTTTGTTGTTGTTTTTGGTGATATTAGGGATTGAACCCAGGGGTGCTCTGCCATTGAACTGTATCCATATCTCCTAAATTGTCCAGGCTGGCCTGAAATTTGTGATCCTCTGCTTCAGTCTCCTGAGTAGCTGGGATTACAGTCCTGTGCCTCTGTGCCCTATGGTAGTGTATGTTATTCATAGTTAAGGTAGTTGGTTGGGGCCTGGTAAAAACATACATCAGACTTCTTTAGTGTTTTGTTAGAGGAAAATTGTTTGGCACAAATGAAAAACTAATTTTATGGTCTTCAGTATAACATTTTAAACCAAGTTGAAAAACTTGGCTTTGAAGAAAAACATTGTGCTGTCTAGATGCCAGGACAGATTACTTTTGTAAAGGGAATGCTTTATGGATTGATTGATTGCTCTACTGGGCATTGAAATCAGAGGTTTTGCATGGTAGACAAGTTCTGTACTATTCAGATATATCCCAGCTTTTTACATTTTTTTTTTTAACTCTTGAGGCAGGGTCTCACTGAGTTGCCTTAACTGGCCTCCCAACTTTTGATCCTCGTGCCTCAACCTTCTGAGTAGGTCGAACTACAGGAGGTGTTCCACCATGCTGGGCGAATGCTTTTTTGTTTTGCTTTTTATTTTTTGTTTTTGTTTTTTAAATATACTTTGTTAATGTTTCAGAGATTTGTGTCTTTGAATTTCATTTATTTAAAGATGTTAAATGGGATATGTAAAATTAGCTTTTATAAGTTTTGTTTTTGAGATAAATATCACCTTTTCAGAAACCCTGTGAAGTGGATACCATTTTATAATCATCATTTTAGAGATGAGGAAACTGAGGTATTTTTAAGTAGTAGGTCTATAATGTGAACTCTGAGGTAGTCACCTTCTAGGGCTCACTGTTATACTGTCTCTAGTTGGGATGTATTGTATTTAACAAGGATGGTTAAATTATTAACCCAGTTTTTAAGAGTGTTCATTTTAAATGTCCATAATTCAAAAAATAAGCATCTTTGGAGCTATATATTTAGTACTAATATGAAATATATAGGGAGGTCTTAGTGATAAGTTAATTGATATGATTAATCTGTAACAAATGCAGGCTAGATGATGCAGAATTTTTTATTGGCCATTTTAGTACTGTGAAGGTATGTATTGTATCGAATGTGATAAAACTGATATTTGCTGATTAATTTAGGGCAACTTAATTTAGGAAAGATATATTTAGAAGTTATATGTAACTTCAAAATGAAGGCATATATATTTCTGAAGTTGTAGTTTGAAAATGAGTAATCTGATGCGTTATAAAAAGTCACTTTTCATCATATAAAACACAAATGAAAGTCAAAAAGTAGAACTTAGATTACTTTGGAAAAGGTAATTTTTCTTTATTAGACTCAGGACTTGATACTTGACTCTAAAATTATGATTATATGGATTAAAGGAAACACATGGGTTATTAGACTTTTTTTATAAAATAGAATTAAGGGGATTATTATCATTGGAGTCACATGACCTTAGATGTATTTTATCTTCAAAGTACACAGATTTTTAGTGAAAGTTTGTGTGTTTTCTGTTGAAAGTCTTTATAATTTTTGCTTTGTAATAAAATAGATGATGGAACAAAGGAAAGGAAGTTTTGGCGTCTTTTTTTGCCTGTTTGTGGTTAATTTGTTACTCATATAAAAGAATAGTTGGGAATATAATTGCTTTCAATATGTCCTTCAAAGGGAGTAAGAGCTGCTGTATAGATTTTGGAAATTAATCTTTTAAAGGACGAATTCTTTTAGCATTTATTGTCATTACTTTGGGAGTAAAAGTATTACTAGATTGCACTTGTCTTTGTGAGTGGCCTGCCTATCTTGTTTCAGGAAAATGAAACAAAATAGTACTTTGATTTTTTTAAAAAAAGTGAAGCAGGTTTTAAAATTGATGGGAAAACTGTGAGAAGTAATAAGAAAAACGTAACGTGTGGCTCTGTAGAAATGTGGGTACAACTAACACCAGCAAGATTACTCTACTATGAGCAAAAATAGAAAAAAGAAATAATTGAAAAAATGTGATGTAAATAGCTGTGATTATAGGCATACACCACCATGCCCAGCTAGCCTTGTGTGTTGTACAGTAGCTGACATAAGTGTGATAGGTCAGTATTAGTTTCCTTCTATATAGGACTATGTGGTTTTTGTCTCCTACCAAGATTTAATCAGTGGTGGGTCGTTCAGAGTACAAATGGGAATTAGATTTTGGGAGAAAAAAATTACAGGTGGGGATGGGGAAATAAGTATATTGTGTATTTTCTTTACGTTGCCTAAAATTGCATATTTCTGTTTCAATAACTGCATGATCCATTGCTAATTGTCAGTTTCAGTTAGCATAATTCTTTTCCAAAAGTGTAAAGTCTTGTGAGTTTTTAAGTTTTCAATATAAAGAGCAGTTTGTTTTTATTTTGAAGAATAATTGATGATAGAAATAAGACAGGATTTTCCCTTAGGAAAAGGTATAATAAGTAATTTTGGGATTATGAGTATTTTGTAAAGTATGACACATTTGATAAGGCAATGATATTACAGGTTATTTTTATAAAGTTTTTTCCTTCAATAAGCCAGAATTGTAATTTAAGGAATTTGAGCTTCACTTATTTTTGTTTTCAGAAGATAATGGGATATCTTTTTTTATCTATCTATAAATATATAAAGCTACGAAGGGAAGAAATAGTTAATGAATTCAGTTTGTTTTGGAAAAAATAATCTTCAGTATATATCTAGTAAGCATCAGTTATGTAAATGAATACTTTTGGTTGTGTTGAGTAACAAAGATATATTGGGAATAGTGCTGTTAGGAAGCTCACATGTATACAGATTAATATTAGACAATATCATTAATGCTCTGAAGGTAACACTTTTGGAATCATGTGAAAGGAAATTAGCATTTTCCAAGGAAGATGGAACACTTCCTGGAGGAGATAATAATCAAAGCAGACCTTTAGGAATGAGTAAAATATTAATAAGTAGAAATAAGATTGATAAACCAATAAAGAGAACAGGGAGAGGAAAGAAAATGATACGGGGAAAGTAAAGGTTGGATTTGAGAATGCTAGGTGGTTCCTTGACTGGAATGTTCTATGATATGATCAAGTGAAATATTGATAGAACTTGATATGTGGTAGGTGCTTAGTAAGTGCTTACGTTGAATTAAATTTGTAAGATAGTTGGAATTGAGGGAGGCTTGGAGTTCTTGAATTCTGCATTTATCTTTTTAAGCAGTATGAAGCCATGATCTGTTGTAAATCAGGTTTATGAGAGAAGGAAAGGTAACTTTAGACTTTCTGGTGATTTATCATGGTAAGAATAATAGCCAATAGTTATACAGTGTGTATTATATGCCAGTCATTGTTCTAATTGCTTTACATATGTTAATTCTTCAGATACCTAACTGTATGAACTAGGTAGTTTTCGCTTTTTACAGATGAGAAAACTAGCAGAGTGTGTAAATTGCTTGCCAAAGATCATCCAGCTAGCTTGATAAACTCTACTGTCAATTACTCTTTTTTTTTTATTTTGGAAGTGACCGTTCATGCTTAAAGCTGATAGTACAAATGTGAGACATTGAGTTTGGAGGTTGGTTGATGCTTGAATTTGAATCTAGCTTTACTATTTCTTTGAAGCAATTTCTTCTCTGACCCATGGTTTCCCAGTGTTTAAACAGAACATCTGTTTACAGATGTTGATGAAAATTGGAAATAACATACAACTTACAGTAAAATAATAATGTTAAAACCAATTAATGGTAGCTGTAGTTACAGTTATCACAAAGGAGTATTGAAAGTAATCACTTCAGTTTTGTGCTGAATGATGTGCTCAGTTCTGTGCTGAACACTGTGGTATATACAGAAAATTAAGGCATGATTTTAGACTTCAGATTTTAAGTTCCAGAGATGAAATTAATATATGTAAAATAATTAAGGATGGCTTCTGCATATTTAATTGGGGAAGTTAATAAGGGCTGTGATACTGGAATGGTTTTTATGAAGGAGATGAACTTGATCAGATCCTTGGAAAACCAATAAATAGGAAATGATATATAAAAAGGGAAGATGATTCATCAATATAAGATATGAGTTAAATTAAAAGTGTCATGATGGCAAAAATTGTGTTTCTTGTTCATTTGCTGATAGCCTCCTTCATACTATTTAATAATGCCTAATATTTTATTGATGAAGTCAGGAAGGAGTTTCATAATATTTGGGTGAGGGTTTAGTTAGGAAATTGCCCTACTTGGGATTGAGATATTAGGAGCTGTGGGATTGAAGTAGGTTGTTTCATTTGTACTTATCTTACCTTATTTTAGAAGAATTTTAAATGGGGCAAAATGGTTTGGAAATGAATTTAGGTTGTGTATATTATTAAGAATCATGAAAGTTAAATTTATACAGTATTACTCTGGATCTAGTATTTTATTTTAGTCTCAAACAGCTTTTTTTGAGATGTAATTCACATGCTATAAAATTTGCCTTTAAAAGTATATAATTGAATGGTTTTCAGTATATTTATGAGGCTATTCAATCATCTTCACAGTACATTTTAGAACATTTTTATCACCCCTCAAAAATCCCCATACCCATTAACAGGTAATCTCTATTCTCTCTGCCCTCAACCCTTAGCAAACACTAATTTACTTTGTGTTTATGGATTTGCCTATCTGGGGCCATTTCATATAAATGAAATCATACAATTTGTGGCTTTTTGTGATGGGCTTCTTTCATGGGGCGTATATTGACTGCTTTAGTCTGTCTTTAGTAGTGGTAGTTGGATTATTGTAGCAGCAAAAGGATTGGGGACACATTGCTAAAATTTTTTGAAAGGATGATGACAGGAATGTGTAGAAGGTTATAAGGAGTTCTCTAAAGAAAAAATCATATGGGGAGGAAAATGTTTATTGAATACTTAGTGCCATCCACTGTTATTTTTTTAATTTTGACTACAACCTCATAGTTTTAATATTATTACTTAGGCATTGTGAATCTGTTTATGATCATATGTCTGCAGTCATAGACTTTGTGTATGATCATGGGTGGTCAGTAGTGGAACAAGCATTTCACTTGTCTTTGATTCCAAGGTCCATGTTCTTTGCTACCTGCTTAATTCTTCCCTAGATTTTAAGGTTTAGGCCTGAAAGGACTGGAGGATGTTGGTGTTGACATAGAAGAGTCCAGGTCTTTTTTTTTGTGGTAGGTTAAACATTTACTTCAATGTACTGAGAAAATATTGGAGGGAATTGGAAAAGCTTTTAAAGCAGTTGATATATTTCTTTATAGCTGTGTGTGTGTCTGTGTGTCTGTGTGTCTGTGTATCTGTGTGTCTGTTTCTGGCCTGCTGGGGATTGAATCTAGGGCCCCATGCATGCTAGGCAAGTGCTTGCCCACTGAACTACATCCCCACCCATTTTTATATTATTTTGACACAGGATCTCTAAGTTGCTGAATCTGGCCTCTAATTTTCAGTCTTCTTTCCTGCTCAGCCTCCCTAGTAGCTGGGATTAAACGCTTGCATGTTGGGACATTCACTATATTCTTTACTAAAAAGTTCTTAACACCAGACTACCTTTTTGTATGAAGAAAAGGATGGCAAAGCTGAAAGTTAGATATGGAAGTGCATGTTGGGATTAATTAATTGGGACTTTATTTTCATTTAAAATTTGGTAATTGTATTTATTGTAAGAATTTTATATGATCTTGATTTTTATGATATATTAAGATCATTCATATTGGGGTGGAATTCTTTGAACTTTAGTATAGCATTAAATTTTTAGAAACTGGGTTGTGCTAAATCATTAAGGTATTTTCCATTCTAAAGTTCTGGAGCCTTATATTCATTTTTATATATGGTTTAAAATTGTGAAAACATTGAAAGTTAAAATTCTAGTGCTATTCCTCCCTTTTGTAGATTGTAGTGGCATATGCTGTATTCCACGTAATTAATATACTTGTTTTTCTTTGACATAATTTTTATTATACCTTTTTATTCCAGTTTATTTTTGATATGGGATTTTTTTTAAAAAAAGATTCTATTCCCATTTAGTGATTTAATATTAATAACCTGCTGTCTTCAAATAATTTATTTGCTGTGAGATTTTTTGGCAAAGCAAAAAGAAATATGAACCCTTGTATAAGTAAAAGTACTGTCAACTACATGCTTTTAATAAGTAAACATTTGAATTTACAGAATTAAAAATAATATTCAATTTTGTTTTGCCAGTGCTTTCTATACTACAAGTGTAACTGGTTTTACTACTTAAAAACATTTCTTCCATAAGTGAATTTCTTTCTTTTAGAAATGTACAATTAATAACATAACAATAGCTATTCTTATCAGAATTACTACCTAATACTTGATCTTATTTCTTTCATCTCTTTGGTTTTTAAGAGCAGGAGAGCATTATTTATGACTATCACGAAATCCACTTCCTCCTCCCTAGAGTCAATTACTATTGTGATAGACTCACTATTTCTTGTATAAAACTCATTTGTCTTTTACTATTCATTTCTGCCAGTTCAGGCCTCCCCTCTTACCTAACCTAATTACATCTCTACTGCTATTCTTTTAGTCACCAAAGCTTTGATAAGTGCTTTTGAATTCTCTACATTCCCATCTCTAAGCAATTTCTGAGCCCCACCCCCAGCCAAAATCAGCAGTGCAGTTTTTTTTTTTTCCTTTTTGTATTGCTGAAATAGAGTAGAAGCTTTCTCTGTATGTTTTACTTGATTCTATAGGGTACGGAGAGGGTAGGTTGGTTTAGTTTCTCCTAGGGTAGGTTGGCTTAGTTTCTCCAAGTGTTATATTATCCTTACAAGTTTCGTAAAATTTCATAGGATAACTTTGCCTTTTTCATTTTATGATGCCTGTTTTAAGCCATTTAGAAAATGGCACTTTCTTTTCTCAGTATAGGGAAGTATGGAGAAATAAAATAGACTCATAATTTGACTGCCTTGATAAGCCCAGTGACATGTTTTAAATTAATGTAAATTCATGTCTATGCATGACATATCTCTAGGATATATAAGACATCTGATAGTGATTGAATGTTGGGCTGGCAACTTGGTGGCTAGGTGCTAGCACATGGTAAGGAAAATTATCCTTTAATAGTATTTTTGTTAATTATTTTAAAATTTTCATCATGGGCACATGCTACCCATTCAGAAATTATTTTAATTAAATAAAGTATTAATACACCTGCATGCTTAGAACATTTAAAGCAGAATGATGTAAATTTAAAAAGCAAAAATTTTCCTTCCCTCATCCTGAGTTGGAGATAACTTCTGTTTACTATTTCTTGTTTGTTTTCCAGAAGAGAAAAACTATTCCTGCTCTAGTATTATATAATAGGATTGTTACTGATGTGTTTCCACTTTACACATACAATTGCCCTGTTTATAATTGACATCAAAAATTTGATGTGGGGCTGAGGTCATGGCTCAGTGGTAGAGCGCTTGCCTGGCATGTGTGAGGCACTGGGTTCAATTCTCAGCACCACATAAAAATAAATGAAAAAACATAAAGACCGATCAACAACTAATAAAAATATTTAAAAAATTTGATGTGATCATATCTTTGAGATATTTCAAGATAATCACAAAATATGATTTCCTGGCATAAAAGTAGATATTAAACAAGTTTGAAAATATTTTTGAGCTATTTCGTGGTGACACAAATGTAATTCAAGCAATATAAACACACACACACACATATTTACATTTATTATAAGGAAGTAGAAAGTAGGAATGCATTAGACCTTTACTGATTTTGTTGGAAAATCACTATTAACTTTAAATGTGTCCAAAAGAAATGATTTTTCTTTTTTCCCTTTTATTTTTTATTGCATATATTTTAGAAGTACAACATGGTATTTTGAGGTAAGCATACCTTGTGTAATTCCCATAATCAAACTAACATGTCCATTACTTGACATTATTACATTTTGTGTGGGAGGGCCGTTGAATACACTTAATATCTACTCTCTTAGCAAATTCCGAGTATGAGTCCATTATTATTAACTATGGTTACCATGCTGTGCCTTAGATCTCTAATAAACTATTCATCTTATAACTGAAAGTCTATATTCTGATCAGTGTCTGTTTCTCTCCCCTCTTAGTTGCTAGCAGCCACCATTATAGTCTGTTTTTCTAAGTTTTGACTATTTTAGATTCCACATATAAAGTACAGATCTTTGTTTGATTTTCAGTAATTTGACTGTAATATGCCTGTGATTTTCTTTGTATTTATCTGGCTTAGATTTTCTTAAGTCTCTTAAATCCAGGAATCTCTGCCTTTTACCAAACCGTGAGTTTTCAGCCACTGTTTCTTTATTTTTCCTTCTGGAACTAAAATATGTCACCTTTTGTCATTGTTCAGCCCCTAAGGCCCTGTCCTCCCTCCCTTTTCAGAATGGATAATTTCTACTGGTTTGCCTTTAAGTTCATTAGTTCTTTCCTTTATTACCTCTATTCTTCTGATAAGCTTACCCAGTGATTTCTATGTATATGTGTTTATATACACGTACAATATCAGATATATATGTATATATATAGATGTTATGTATATATAGATGCACACTATGCGTATATACATAAAAATACACATGTATCTGATACTGCATTTTCCACCTAAAGAATTTCTATTTTTTTGTAATTTTTTTTCTGATGATGCTTTCTGTATTATCAGATACAAGTACATTTTTCTTTACTTCATTGTAATAGTCATAGTTGATGTCACCACTGTAAAATTCCAACATTTGGGTCATTTTCAGATTGTCTTCTGTTGAAGGTCTTCTCCTACGAGAATGGGTTACATTTTCCTAGTTTTTCACTTGTGGAGTAATTTTGATTTATATGAATTTATCCATTCTTTTGCTAATAAACATTTGTTGTGCTTCCACTATTGAACCTTTATGAAGAATGCTGTTGTGAACATAGGTGTACATGTTGGCATGGATATATGTTTTCATTTTTCTTAGAAATATGCCTAAAGGTAGAATTGCTGGTCCAGATTATATGTGTTTTCCATAGTGGCTATAACATTTTGCATTCTAATTGGGAATGTGTGAAAGTGCCTTAGTATACTTTTCGTTTGCATTTTAAAGGAATTTTTAATTTTCACAAAGTTTTATCTTTTGGAGTGTTTAGACTGTAGGTTATAGTCTGGAAGCCTCCCCCACTCCAGGATTAGAAATTATCTCACATTTTCTTTTAAAACTTATATTTGATATATTTGTCCTGCTCTCATATGTGTGATATATACCCAGTTTTACCTTTTTCTAGGTCACTACCAAGTTTAAATAGCCTTTTTATTGTGTCAAAATATGTATAATATAAAAATTTACCATCTTAATCATTTTTAAATGTACGGTTTAACAGTGGTTAAGTGTACTTACATTGCAGTATAACAACTATTGCTGCCATTCATCCCTAGAACCTTTTCATCTTCCTAAAATGAATCATTAAACAATAATTCTTCCTCCTTTCCATTCACCTCAGGTCTTTAGTAATTGTCATTCTTATGTCTTTATGAATTTGACTTTTTTACAAACCTTATATAAGTGGAATCATATAATAGTTGTCCATTCGTGAGTAGCTTTTCACTTAATATTATCAAAGTTCTCCGATATTATAGCATGTGTCAGAATTTCTTTCCTTTTTAAGGCTGAATAATATTCTATTGGGATGTATATATCACATTTTGTTTATTCATTCCCCTATTGATGGACACTTGAATTACTTCCTTTTTTCTGTTGTGAATAATGTTGAATATGGGCATACAACTACTCGTTCATGTTCCTGATTTCAGTTATTTGGGTGTATACCCAGAAGTGGAATTGCTGTATTATGTAGTAATTCTGTTTTTTGAGGAAACACCATGCTGTTTTCTACAGGGGCGGCACCATTTTACCTTACCAGTAACAACATATAGGAATTACAGTTTCTTCATGTTCTTACCAACATTTGTTACTTTATGTGCTTTTGATGTAGTCATCCTAGCTAGTGTGAAGAGTATCTCATTGTGGTTTTAATCTATATTTCCTTAATTACTAGTGATGAGCATCTTCTCATTTACTTATTGGTCATCTATATATTTTCTTTAGAGAAATGGCTGTTCAAGTTCTTGGTCCACTTTAAAAAGCAAGCTTTTCTTATGAAAAAGAATGAAATTATGTCATTTGCAGGAAAATGGATGGAACTTGAGAGCATTATGTAAGCAAAATAAGCCAAACCCTGTTTTCTGTCATGTGGAACTTAGAAAAAGGGAAAAGAAAGAAGGGGGTGAGGGAATCCCATGAAAATTGAAGGGAGACCAGTAGAGGAAAGGGACTGAGGAAGGGAGGAGGAGGAGAGGGAAAGGGGAAAAAAATTGTAAAAACTAGAGACCCAGAAGGAGAAGAATTAAAGCCGCTGTTCAAGGCTTTAATGGAAATACAAGCTCTGGGGCTGAACTCTCCCGTCCATCAGTGTGTGTCCGGGAGAGTGGCGCTGCAGTTCAGGCATACAATTTCAAAAGGCCGGGTCAGGAAGGGGAGGGCTTGGGGGCAGGAAGAGAAGGCCAGAGTCCTTCCTGGATAGGTCAGGAAAAATCCGCTGATTGACAGGAGGTGCCTCTACAGGTGACGTCAGCGTCTGGCTGGCCGTTTTTTAGGTGGACACCCTGAACAAATACTGAGGAATGATATTGACCAAATAGCATACATTGTTTCATGCTATGCATGTATAAATATGTAACAGTGAATACTATTATGTATAATTATAATGCACCAGTAAAAATATGGAAAAAATAAAAACCTCAAAGATTGAGCTTTTTTTGTTGAACTGTAGTTGTTTATATTAGATACTAATCTTTTTCTTATATATAATTTGCAAATATTTTTTCATTTTCCATGGTACCTTTGTACTATGTTCTTTTGTATCTTTGATTTTGATGAAGCCCAATTAACCTGTTTTTTCTTTTGTTACCTTTACTTTTGGTGTCATATTTAAGAAAATGTAGCCAAATTCAGTGTCATGAAGCTTTCCACTTTTTACTTCAAGAGTTTTGTTTCTAATTTTAGCTCTTGTGTTTAGGCCTTTCATCCATTTGGAGTTAGTTTTTGTATATGATGTAAAGATTCAACTTCATTCTTTTCCACTGTTCTTTCCTCATTTGAGTAAGTATAGTACACTTGTTAAATCATTTGATGATAAACCTGACAGTTTAGGTCTGGGCTGTCTATTCTGTTCATTAGTGTATATGTCTGCCTTTATTGCAGTTTTGTAGAAAGTTTTGAAATCAAAGTGTGAAATTTCCAAATTTGTTATTTTTCAAGATTATTTTGTCTATTTGGGCCCCTTAAGATTCCATATGAATTATAGGATGAATTTTTGTATTTCTGTGGAAAACATTGTTGGACTTTGATGAGAATTACATGAATCTGTAGATTGATCTGCGTAAATAGCTTTGTTCCAAGTCTGAATTCTACAAAATGCAATTGTGCAGAGATCCAGATGGCAAATTTAAAAACCTAAGTCTTTTAATCCCATTTTTAAAACTTAATAGGAGGAAATAATATCAAAGTATGTATTAGCTATCCAAAGGAAAAGCTTTTACTAAAGACAACTTAGGAAGTTGCAGGAAAAGGAGGGAATGAGGGAAGGACGAGTTTTTGAATGAATGCCTTTTTATAGATTTGTTGTATAATTTTGTAGATATGTCTTTTGAAGTTATATTCAAAAATAACTTTTTTGAACACTGAGAACTGAACAGAAAACTCAAGGGCTGTGCAAAAATAGGTGACAAGATTTATGAATTTAAAATAAAATTCTTTTTAGAAAACGGAGGGAAAGTTTTACTGTGAATTTGTTCATATTCTGAAGAATATTATGACTAGGAGAGCAGTCCATATGCATGCTTAAAGAAGTACTTCCTATGAAAAACATTTGATTGAAGTCTGTTTTCATTATTACAAAAAAGTATGCATTAATGAAAAACAAGTTTTAGTTAAGTGATTAAATTCTTAAATTGCAATTTAAAGAGTTCAACATGTCAGATTCTAATTTTGAGACAAGTTTTTAGTCAGAATAAGTGAAAAACTTTTTTACCATCTGCTTATAAAAAGATTTTTTTTCCTGATGACTCAAAATTTTGAGAGTTCGAAAATATGTTAATTTTGGATAATATGCAGTCACTTCAAGAGTAAAACTTGATAGGTTGTAGGTTAATGGAAATTAGTTTACCTTTTTTTTTTTTGGTATTATGGATTGAACCCAAGGGCACTTAACCACTGAGCCACATCTCCAGCCCTTTTTTGAAATATTTAGAGACAGGGTCTCCTGAGTTGCCTAGAGCCTTAATAAATTGCTGAGGCTGGCTTTGAACTCCTGATCATCCTGTCTCAGCCTCTGGAGCTACTGGGATTACAGGCTTGTGTCACCATGCCTGGCTGCTAATTTATATTTGAAAAGTTCTTATTAGGAAGTATTAAGCACATTCAATATTTAATATTTTTTCCTAATTTATATTTTGTTTTTCAGTTTTCTTATAGTCATAAAATACGAAAAAAATCTATAAATGAAGTTTTAAAACAAATTTCTTTTGAGTCAGAATATTATTTTAATAGAAAGCTTTTTTTTTTTTTTTTTACAGAATCCATATAAAATAGCAATTATCAGAATTATTTAGACTTGAGGTCTTGGCTAAGTGGGGCTGAAATCAACAAAAGGTCTTGAACTGTTGGCTCAGAAATCATTCTAAGAAGCCCATCCTGTTGAAGTCTGTCATGCTTAGCTCTAGTGAGATGACCTGCTCTTTCTTTGAAAAAAAGGATCTATATTTATTCATTCTTTGGAGGCTTGAAGTTAATTCTGCAGCATTCATTGAACACCTTCTAGCCCTTGTCATTTACCACTTCTTCAACATTCTGTTCTGACTATATCCATTTCAGCTTCATTCTTTTCTAAATTGCTTTAATAACGTTAAATCATCCAAATTTTTTTCTCTCTTAGCAAAGGGTTTTTACTACTTCTGAGGTCTGGGCTACACAGTTTTTTCTAACTTTGTCTCTACTAGCATAAGCTGCCATTAGCTGGAACTTGGTGAACTCCTTCCTCACAGTTCAAACCACCTTTGGGTGCCGTCTTAAAGCAAATTTTATGTAGCTATACCTTATGCCCTCCAGTTTATTTGAATGTGCTCTTTTAGTATTACCGTATTTTGTGTGCACAGATCAGGTTTGAGAATGTTATCCCAGCTTGCCCTTTTTGACTCTGCTCTGCAGTTCCTTTACATTTTCCTAGGCTCTTTACCTCTCATCCGTCCTTTTTTTTTTTTTTTTTTTTTTTTTTTTTTTTTTTTTTTTTTTTTTTTTTTTTTTTTTTTTTTTTTTTTTTTTTTTTTTTTTTTTAATTACTTAAATGCTTTTTATCTTTTCATGTATGTGAGCAATAAAAATGATTTTAGATGAACATTAAAATTTTTTATTTCTACAGTCCTATTCTGATTTGTAATTCTTACAACATATGTATATTTATTCTCTGAACTTTGACTTGTGCTTGTTTTTATTTTGAATATTTTAAAAACTCAATTTTTAAAAAATTAAAGTTTGCTGATCGAATAAATAGTGATTTTAGAAAGTGGTATTCCTATATTTTGTGCTCTTTCTCTGCTGGAGAAAGTGATTTTTGAAGGTTGAGGCCTCAGACTCATTCCTCAGATGTTAGGATATGATTTTCTCTGTTTCTTAGATCATGTTCTGTACCACAGACATTTTTCTTTGAGCCAGAAACCAAATTACTTTTTACAGTCTTAAGCAACTTGTTAAGTAATATAGGACATTTCCCTTTTTAATTCTTAAGAATGAGTGAAAATGTTATTTTACGGTAATCATCAAATGCTGTAATTTGATGGTGTGCTTAATCAGCATATACAGATTTTACATAGTTTTGTTCTTTTGGAATAGTATTTAAATTTTAAATCTGAGATAATAGAAGTGTTAATTAATGTATTTGGTAGTTGTTTCCCCAAAATTGAAAAATTAGTTTGCTCTCAAATTTAATGAGGCATGGCATATCCATACAGTTAAATTTTATATGAATTTAGTTTTTGAGTTTTAGAGAAGAACATGTTTGGTTTGATTTTAATTAATTTCATTAGATCCTTGATTGTGCTTAACCTAGGGAATTTGGAATGGACTAGCAATATGTTGATCCAGTATGTTGAGTTACTTAAATGGAAGTTTCTTAAGAGACTCACTACTGTAATGTGGTCTCTCAAATACCTTGCTATCATATTTGGGAGGTGGTATTAATGCACAGAGAAATAACAGTTATGCTTGCATATGTGTTTAGCATATGGTTGAGAGAAGAGTTGATTGAAAGATTGGATGTGTGGTAAGTTAAAATGACCAGGAAAGACTTCATGGAGGAATCTGGTGTTGTAGTGAAAACTTTTGAGAGGGTTCAGTTTAGAGATACTATGTGCTTGCACTTCTAGAATACAAAGGAGAACAAAATAACCTTTCTAAAAATCACTAACTCCAAAATCTTGAGCTCTATTGCCTGTTAAGATGAAATACAAGCTTGTTTCTATTTCTCTTAGATTGTTTTGTATCAATAAGCATCTATTTGGGTATCATATATTCAGTTCCATCTGTCAGTTGAGAGCCAAGTATATCTGTAGCCCGACTTCCTGTCATTGCCTCATGGCCTGCACTGTTTTGAGTACTCTTTAAATTTGGTTATACACTCCTGTTTCAGCTAAGTTACAGCTAGTTTTAATGAATTCAGTAGGAACAGATTATTCATTTCATGATCATTTTTGTGCATTTGAGTAATTCTAATTTTTCTGACTTTAGACTATTGATTGGAGCGTGAGCTGCTAAATCATGCTGACCTCCATCCATTATAGGAGTTCTGTATTTTCCACACCTGAAGGCTTTGCACTAATAAGGGATTCTGAGTTGGAAGAATAAAACAATACTTGGTAATGAAAGGGTATTAAAAATATATCATATAGAAACTATGATCTGAGAATCCTACAGACTGACATTGACTTACGATAATGAGGTAATTTGTTAATCTGGGCATGGTAGTAGGAGCCTGTTAGTCTCAGCTGCAAGGGAGGCACAAGGATCAGGAGTTTGAGGCCATTCTGTACAAAATAGAACTTGACTCAAAATTTAAAAAAAAAAAAAAAAGAAAAGAAATTGTATCAAAACTACAAGCATTTAAAATTTATTTGCATGGCCTTTGTGTGACTGTGAAAGGGATGGAAAAATTAGAATAGATGAAAATGTAATTAGAATTGACATCTATTGTGTGTACTGTCAGGTGATACGATATGATAAGTGCTTAACTTTATTTTGTTTAATATTCTGAACAATCTCAAGTTAACTTTTTCTAGTTTTACTGATGAGAGAATCAAGACTCAGGAATTATTAAATAATTGTATCTATAAAGGTAGAGGCAATCATCCATTTTGGGAAGTTATGAACGTTTTTATGTAGAGGCAGTTGATACTTAACCTGAATTTGGCAAGATGATTAAGGGTTTAACTGTTGCATTCAAAGTTGGAAGGAAAGCATGTCATATAAAGAACAGTGTTATTAGATGGCACAGTGGAGTGAAATAAATTGGACTCTTAAACTCTAAACAGAGCTGGGCGCGGTGGTACACACCTGTAATCCCAGCACTTAGGGAGGCTAAGACAGGAGAATCCCAAGTTCAAAGCCAGCCTCAGCAATGGTGAGCCACTAAGCAACTCAGTGAGACCCTGTCTCTACATAAAACACAAAATAGGGCTGAGGATGTGGCCCAGTGGTCCAGTACCCCTGAGTTCAATCTGCGGTACAAAAAAAAAAAAAAAAAAAAAAAAAACTCTTCAACAGTTTGTATGGCTATAAAATTTAATGTGATGTCTAGGGCAACTGGAAAGGTTGTTAGGAACCAAATATTAAACGGTCTTTTTTGTTTCCCTGGAAAAAAAGTTTTGCTTACATTTTATTTAATTGTAGTTCTGGGAATTGAACCCAGGGCCTTACACATGCTAGACAAACACTGTACCACTGGGCTACATCTCCAGCTGTTAGTATTATTTTTTTAATATGTATAGTGAGGAACCTTTGAAGATTTAGTCAATAGAGCAGTGTCACATTTTGGACAGTTTGTTTGCCCCTCATATTTAGTGGTAATATATTTAGCTTGTTCAGTTCTTTCTATTAAAAATTTTTCTTTTATTAGAGCATTATAATCATACATAATTTGGATGAATAGCATTTATTATGACATATTTGTGCATATAATTTGGTCAGTTTCATTCCTTAGTACTCTCATTTTCCTTCTACTTTCTCTTCCCTGGACTCTTCTACTTTACTGGGCCCTCTTCTATTTTCATGAGACCTTCCCCCTCCTTTCCCCCTTTTTTTCCTTTCTAGCTTCCACATACAAGAGTAAACCTAAAACCCTTGGGTTTCTGAGTCTAGTTTAGTTTGCTTGACATAATGCTCTCAAGTTGTATTTATTTTCCTGCAAATGACAAAATTTCATTCTTTTTTTATATAGCTAATAAAACTCCATTTTGTGTGTGTGTGTGTATATATCACATTTTTTAATCCATTTTTCTGTTGATGGACACCTAGGCTGATTCCATAATTCGGTTATGGTGAATTGTTCTGCTATATAGATATGTGTATGCATGTCTCAATATAGTATGTTGACTTTAATTCTTTTGAGTAAATATACCCCAGGATTGCTATAGCTGGGTCATATGGTGGTCCCATTCCTAGTCTTGAGGAACTTCCGTACTGATTTGTGTAGTTGTACTAATTTACAACCTCACCAGCAGGTGCACTCAGTTCTTAAACTTCATTGCTTAAGGAGATTTTTCCTTTTATATTAGGAAAAAATTCTGTAGATATTATTAAAATTCAATGATATTACAGCAGTTTACCTCTCTACTATTTAGCAGTGAGTTTGAGTATGGAATAATATAACATATTCTTTCTTTCTCTTTAAAGCCTGCTCATGGTGGATAGTTTTTCCCACATAGCCTAAAAGTATCCAGCTATTTCCTAAGTAGCTCCCCTCCCCATGCGCTCCTTGTTAGAGCTCAGGTTTTATAGTTTGTAATCATCCATTGTTGTTGTTAATTTGTTATTATGACAATATAGGCTGCTGAGTGCAGTGATGCATGCCTATAACCCCAGTGGTTCGGGAGGCTGAGGCAGGAGGATCACGAGTTCAAAGCCAGCCTCAGCAATGGTGAGGCACTAAGCAACTTAGTGAGATCCTGTCTCTAAATAAAATACAGAAGAGAACTGGGAGTGTGGCACAGGGGTTGAGTGCTCCTGAGTTCAGTCCTCAGTACCCCTCCCCTAATAACTAAAGGCTGAATCCACTGTGGGCAAAACATTTAAAAATTATATTTATTTTTTGAATGGAAGAAGAGACCATCATATTAAGTGAAATAAGTCAAACAAAGAGGTCAAAGGTCATTATGTTTTCTCTCATATGAGGAAGAGAGGAAAAAGGAAAAGAAGGATGGGTTTGGATTTCCTAAAAATTAAAGGCAGGAGTAGTAGAGGAAAGGGACCAAGCGGTGGGTGGTGGGGAGGTGGAGGAAATGTTGGGGAGTAATATTGACCAAATGATATTGTTATGTTGTGTATATGTATGAATATGTAACAACAAATCCCATCATTATGTACAACTATAATGCATCAGTAAAAATGTAGAAAATATAAATGAATCCAAAAATTCATAATTTTTAGGTTTTTTTTTTGGTACTGGGGATTGAACTCAGGGGCACTCGACCACTGAGCCACATCCCCAGCCCTTTTTTGTGTTTTATGTAAAGACAGGATCTCGTTGAGTTGCTTAGCACCTCACCGTTGCTGAGGTTGGCTTTGAACTCGGGATTCTCCTGTCTCAGCCTCCCAAAGTGCAATACATTCAAATGGTGTGAGATAATTTGCAATAAAGTATTTCTCTCATCTGTTAACCTATCTACTTCCCTTCTCTGGAGACAGCTTAAATAATAATAATAATTATTATTATTTTAAATATTTTTTTAGTTGTCAGTGGACCTTTATTTTATTTATTTATATGTGGTGCTGAGGATCGAACCCAGTGCCTTACACATGCTAGGCAAGCGTTCTACCACTGAACCACAACCCCAGCCCCACAGCTTAAATTATTGATCTCTCATATATTCAGAAATGTTTTGTGTCTAGATAATAATGTGTTTTATATATTACCCTTTTCCGATACTTTTATACAAATAGTCTGTTTGACACATTGTTCTGTACCTTGCTTTTGTTCAGTTAAAACATTTTGGAGATAGTTTCATATCAGTACCTGAAAGCTTCCTCCATCTCTTTTTTATAGCTTCATAATATTCTATGGAATAAACTTAGCATATTTAACTAGTTCTACTTTAATTATCATTTCCAGTCTTGCTGTTCTGTGCAAGATTGTAGCAAATGATCTTATTGTATATTATTTCAAACAGGTGCGAATATCCCTGTAGGATTAGTTTTTAAAAAATATTTATTTTTGTTTCTGGAAATTGAAACCAGGGGACCTTTCCCACTGATCCTACATTCCTAGTCCGTCCGTCCGTCCATCCGTCCGTCCTTCCTTCCTTCCTTCCTTTCTTCCTATCTGTCTGTCTGTCTGTCTATTTCTGAGACCAGGTCTTGCTGAGTTGTCCAGGCTGGCCTCAAATTTGTGATCCTTTTCTCAACCACTTGAGTCACTGGAATTATAGGCATGCACTACTACACCCAACAGAATCAGTTTTTTGAAGTGGAATTTCTTCAAAAACTATGGGCGTTTGGGCTGGGGGTGTACCGTGGTGGTAGAGTGCTTGCCTAGTGGTCATGGACTTGAGCCCTAGCAATACCACCCATTCTCCCCAACAAAGAAAACTGTGGTCATTTATGATTTTGCTCTAATTTTGAAAGTGGAGATGTTAAGTGAATTGCAACTATGAAATTTTGTATATTTTTTACAATGAAATCTCACTTCATAACAAATAGAAATCAAAGAATTAACGTGTAATTACTCAGATATTAGTGAAATTTTATAAATTTTTTTGTTTTGCAGGTATACAAAATTAGGATATGCTGGAAATACAGAACCACAGTTTATCATCCCTTCCTGTAAGTATTTCTTTTAATCCACAAATAGCTGATTTAAAGATTTTCTAATAATCAAAGTAAAAGAGGTAATCAGTTTTGACATTCTGTAAGATTCAGTTCTTTAAAAACATGATTTACTAGGCTGTAAATATAGTCTTATTTCTGTACCTCTGACCTTTTTATTTCAGCTCTGTTTAGTTGTCCCTTTATGAAATCTACTAAATATTTTCTTAAATTAAAAAATGAACAAGCTGATAATTAAACAGCTTCCTGCTTTGAAGAAATCGCTGTTACTATTGTGTGGATATATATCTAGTTATTAAGTAATGCATCTGCAAAGTTTGATTATTTGCAGGACTTGTCCTTGATGACATCTCCAGTAAGTGCCTGTATTTTAGCATAAAGATGACATCTTAGAAAACCTCAGTTTTCTAATATCCTATAACCATGCTGTTCTTATACATTGTCTATGGAGTGTTTTTGTTCTTCCCTATTTTTGTTTACCTCACTTTTGTTGACTATCAACTATCTTTCAGTAGTTTAAAAAAAATTCACATTTGATTTGTTAGAGCTCTTGTTAGTATAGATTGTATCTTGTCCTCAGTAAAAATACTTTTATAGTTTTCATTTTCAAATAATTCCCATTTTTGTACATTATAGAGTTAGCACTTCTGATTTACTTCTCTTGCTGTTATATTAAGACTTGCACATCAGATGAGAAACTTTTTGAACCGTTGCTTGGTATTGCCAACTCCTAGACAGTTTAATTTTGAGAGTGCCACTAATCTTCATAGTAATAATACTAATTTTCATAGTAACAAAACATAGTTTTATGTTTAAATATCTTTTTTAGTATCATTCTTTTAAAATTCCTTTTAGATATTCGTGACAGTAGAGCGTATTTTGACATATTATACATGGAACATAATAACTTCCCATTCTTTTGATTGTACATGATGTAGAGTTACACTGGTTGTGTATTCATATATGAATATAGGAAAGTTATGTCCAGTTCATTCTACTGTCTTTCCCATTCCCATCCCCACTCCCTTTCCTTCATTCCCCTTTGTCTAATCTAGTGAATTGGTATTGTTCATTTATAAAAATAGGGAAATGGAAAAATGATTATGCAAAGTACTGGAAGCTTCCTAAGTCTCAAAAATCAATGAAGTTGAGAATAGGTAAAATTATTAGGCTTGCCCAAAACTAGATCATTAGTCTTAATTGGATACTGAACTGTTTTGTCATTGAGTAGTAAGGATATTTTTAAATGTATGATATATGAGAAATACACTGTCAAAATTGTACCCAAAAGGGAAAATGTACTTAGAGCTTATATACATATATATTTTTTTTACTTTCCAGAAACAAACCTATTTGACTTTTGCACTTACTGTTTTTCTCTTGTGGTTTTCTATGAATTGATTATGTGAGTGTTCTTTGAATATGTGGAGTGGATTTTAGGTGACACTGATGAAATAGTTGATTTATGTAAGTCTAATGGTTGTTAAGTTAGCGGTACTCTTGTGTTTTCTCTTTTATTTTATTCATACCTGTTTGTTGTCTATACTGAATGATACATTTGCTTTTCTTTACATTTTTCTCCACATTTACATATCAATACATTGTTGTTGTTTTTTTAAGAATTTGATGACCAACACTGGCTGGCTTGCTAACTAATGTATACATTTTCTGAGGGCCAGGACTTAAATTTAAAGTTAGGCAATATTGTGATTGTGGTAGTTTCCCAGGGCTACTGTAACAAAAGTTCCAAAAACTGGGTGGCTTAAAGCAACAGAAACTTACTATGGAATCCACAAGTACAAAATTACATGTCAGTAGCACCATGCTCTTGCTAATAGTCTAGGGGAGAAACTGTCATTGCCTCTTCTAGCTTCTGATGTTTACTAATAATACTTTATTTTCATTCTTTAGCTGGTAGATGTGTCAATAGTCACATGATCATTTTCTTGGTTTTTGTCTTCACATTATCTTCCCTTTCCACATTCAAATTTGTGTCTGTCCAAATAAAGACATCAGCCATATTATACTATGGACCATCCTCATAACTTCATTTCAACTCAAAAAACCCTATTTTCAAACAAAGTCACATTCCAAGATATAGGACTTCAACATATCTTTTGGGCATGGTGAGAGCATGATTTAATTTATAACAATGCTTATTATGCAGTTTTTAAATTTATGATCTTGTAAAACTTTGCTGTCATTGTTTGTTTTAGAAGATTACTGAAATGTTACTGCCATCTTTGCAAAATGTGGTTTTGCATATGTTTTCAAATGGTTAAATCTTCGGAGGCCTGGATAATCTTCAGCTTTTGAATCTTATCAACATTGAAGCCATTTTTTATTTCATATCTCTGCCAAAATGTGCATTCTTAGGTTTCATTGTCTGTCTTTTTTTTTTTTTTAAATATTTTTTTTTCAGTTGTTGATGGACACAATGTCTTTATTTTATTGCTTTGTACGTGGTGCTGAGGATCAAACTCAGGGCCTCACGCATGCGAGGCAAGCGCTCTACCGCTGAGCTACAATCCCAGCCCTCATTGTCTGTCTTAATGAGTACTTGAAGCATGTTAAGAATTCATTTGCCTGCTATAGGAGGGTTTTTGATTTTTGAATTTCCTACTCACCCATTGTTAACACTTTAGGTGCAGTGTTCATAATCAGTGCATAGACATTGCCATTATCTCTATGGATATTTGACCTGGAAAGCCTATAAATATGGTTTAAAGTTATTTTATCTGTCATTTTTTTCTAAGAAATTTATAGTGAGTCATCTGGATGTCTGTGTGTATTATAAATAAATTGCCAGAGAGAATCTTTTAACATTTAGAAGGAATAGAGTGTGTGTTTAAATTTTTTACCATCAGTTATTTTTCCCTTACTTTCTTAGGGATATAATTGTGAAATGAAAGTAACAGTAGAGTGCCAGATCAACTTAAGTGCATTCAGATAATTATTTTGAATTAAGAACTGCTTAACACGAATGATATAGAAATATATCACTTAATTAAAAATCACATAATGGGTTTTACCTTTGTAACTATATGCTAGATTTCTGAAATAATTTAAGAGGTTGTTATAAATTTTACCTAAATTAATTGAAATGTCCTTTTGTATATACAATCAAAGTTTAAAAGATTTCTATTATATCTGAGTAACTAGATGATAATAGGAAATAGGGGGAGATATGAAGAAAGTTTATTTTTAAAAAATTCTCCCTGCAGTTTTCTTCTTCTTATCTGTTTGTGTTTTTCACTTTCAATTTCTGATTCTTCATCAAGTATATGTGAACTTGGATTATAATTTTATTCAGAATGAAAGTGGATCTTAGGTAGTTTTTAAAAATAACCGAAACTTTAACACACTAGTACATTGAATTTTGGCTTTTACATTTGAGCTTTATTTTGTCTCTGAGTGGAAGTTGTGATTTCATTGTGGAAAATGGATTTTGTCAGAGGTTTCTCATGACCTCTGTGCATTAGTTTGATAATTTATATATGCTAGGTCATGTTTTTTTTTTTTGGTACTGGAGATTGAACTCAGGGGCACTTGACCACTGAGCCACATCCCCAGCCCTATTTTGTGTTTTATGTAGAGACAGGGTCTCACTGAATTGCTTAGCGCCTCGCCATTGCTGAGGCTGGCTTTGAACTCGCGATTCTCCTGTCTCAGCCTCCCTAAGTGCTGGGATTACAGGCTTGAGCCACCGCGCCCGGCTTAAGGTCATGTTTTATAACACTTTATAATGAAAGAAGTATAATGGAAAAGCTTATCTTATTTGAAGGAAATGAATGTCTTGACATGTTTAAATAACTTATTTTAAAGGTATTGCTATTAAGGAGTCAGCAAAAGTAGGTGATCAAGCTCAAAGGAGGGTCATGAAAGGTGTTGATGACCTAGACTTCTTCATTGGTGATGAAGCAATAGAAAAACCTACATATGCAACAAAGGTATGTTTCTGTGATTTGTATAAACAAATAACATTTTCCTTTTAAAAATTATTTCAGTGATTATGCCTTCTGGAATTTATCTTTTATTACAGACCTAATACAGTCATCTTCTGAACTATAAAAATTTCTATTTTTTTTTCACATTTTTTATTGGTACATTATAGTTGTACATATGATGGAATCTGAAGGAGTATAGTGTGTATATAAATTTTTTACCTTCAGTTATATTTATACATACATACTATATAACAATATAATTCAACCAGTATCACTCTTCAGCATTTCCCCTCCTTCTTCCTGCACCCATTGGTTTCTTTTCCTGTACAGATCGTCCTTTGATTTTTATGAGATCCCCGTCCCTCTCCACCTTTTCCTTTTTCCTCTCTAGCTTCCACATATAAGAGAAAACATATGACCTTTGACCTTCTGAATTTGGCTCATTTCATTTAACATAATGGTCTCACGTTTCATCCATTTTCCTGCAAATGACATAATTTCATTTTTCTTTATGGCTGAATAAAACTCCGTTGTGTGTGTATACCACATTTTCTTTATTCATTTATCCATTGATGGGCACCCAGACTGTGTTCCATAGTTGGATTATTGTAAATTGTACTGCTATAAACATGGATATGCAAGTATCACTACAGTATGATGACTTTAATGCTTTAGTATTTTATTCTTAAATACTGAGGAGTGGTATTGCTGGGTTGGTCATATGGTTGTTCTATGAGGAATCTCCATACTGATTTCCATAGCAATTGTGCTAATTTGCTATCCCATCAACAATGCAAAAGTGTTCCTTTTTCTCCACATGTCTCCAGCATTTATTATTGTTTCTATTCTTGCCATTCTGACTGGTGTGAGATGAAATCTTAGTGGAGTTTTGATTTGCATTTCCCTAATTGCTAATGATGTTGAACATTTTTTTCATATATTTGGTGGACATTTGTATTTCTTGTTTTGAGAAGTGTCTGTTTAATTCATTTGCCCATTTATTAATTAGGTTATTTAGTTTTTTGTTAAGATTTTTGATATTAAGTTTTTTTGAGTTCTTTATATGTTCTAGATATTAATCCTCTCTCCAAAGAATAGCTAGCAAAGATTTTCTTCCCTTTTCATATTCTTAATGGTTTCCTTTGCTGTGGAGAAGCTTTTTAACTTGATGCCATCCCATTTATTTCCTCAGCCTTAGGGGGTCCTATTGAGAAAGTTGTTGCCTGTGCTTGTATGCTGGAGTGTTGAACTTGTGTTTTCTTCTAGAAGTTGAATAGTTTCTGGTCTAATTCCTAGATCTTTGATCTATTTTGCATTGACTTTTGTGAAGGGGGAACAATAAAGGTTGAGTTTCATTCTTCTACATATAAATAACGAATTTTCCCAGTACCATTTGTTAAAAAGGCTGTCTTTTCTCCAGTGTATGTTTTGAGCACCTTTGTCAAGGATCAGATGACTGTAGACATGTGGGTTTGTCTCTGTGTCATCTATTCTGTAGCATTGTTCTATGTGTCTGTTTTTATGCCAGTACCATGCAGTGTTTGTTACTGTAGCTCTGTAGTATAGTTTGAGATCAGATATTGTGATACCTTCAGCATTGCTTAAAATTGCTTTGGCTATTCTGGATCTTTTATTTTTCCAAATTTTAGGACTGTTTAGTTCTGTGAAGAATGTCATTGGTATTTTGATGGGGATTGCATTGAATCTGTATATTGCTTTTGGAAGTACGACCATTTTAAAAATACTGATTGTGCCTGTCCATGAACTTAGGAGGTCTTTCCATCTTTTGAGACTATCTTTAATTTATTTCTGTAAAGTTCTGTAGTTTTCATTGTAGAGGTCTTTTACCTCCTTGGTTAGATTTACTCCTAGGTATTTTATTTTATTTGTTGAGTCTGTTGTGAATGGAATTATTTTCCTCATTTCTTTCTCAGCAGAAGATGAGTCTCTTGCAAACCACATATAGTTGGGACCTTGTTTTATAATCTATTCTGCCAACCTATGTCTTTTAATTAGAGAACTGAGCCCATTTACATGTTATAGAGAGATGTTCATTAATTCCTGCCATTTTGATTCATTTACAATGTTTAATTTGGTCCTGTTTCTCATTTCTTCAAATGAGATCTATTCATTTGTGAGCTCATGGGTTTGTTTTTTATTTTTTCTGTGTGGACTATTTCTTTTTAAGTTCTGTAGTGCCAGCTTATAGTCATGAATTCTTTTAGTTTTTACCTATCTTGGAAAGTTTTTATTTCTCCTTTGATTTTGAAGGATAGCTTTGCTAGATACAGCCATCTTGGTTGACAGTTATTTATTTATTTTTATCACGCTTGGAATGAATTATTCTGAGTCCTCCTGGTTTTTAGAGTTCGTGCAAAGAAAAAAGTAGTGATTCTGATTGACTTGCCTCTAAATGTGACCTGATGTTTTTCTCTTGAGGCTTTTAAAATTCTATCCTTGTTCTGTATATTAGGTATTTTAATTGTATTATGTCATGGAGAAGTTCTTTTTGATCTTGTTTATTTGGGGTTCTGAATGCATCCTGTATGAGGATTTCCGTCTTATTCTCAAGGTTTAGAAAATTTTCTGTTATTTCCCTAAAGAGGTTATCCATTTGATTAGCCTGCATCTCACAGTGCTCCTCAATTCCAGTGATTCTTAAATTTGGTCTCTTAATGTTCCAGAGTTCTTGTGTATTCTGATAGTGTTTACTTTGTTTTTTTTTAATGCTGCCTGAATGTTCAAGGCTGGCCATTTTGTCTTCTACCTCTGAGATTCTGTCTTCAGCATATTCTACTATATTAGAGATACTTTGAACTGAACATTTTATTTATTTTGTCTTTCATTTCCAATTAACAGTAGAAATTTCTTCTTCCCTGTGGCTTAACTCTGCTCTCGTGTCTACCTTCTGCCCCTGCTCCCCCAAAAGGGGAAAAATTTTTATTTTTTATTTTTTAAATTTTTTTATTTAGGCTTACATATTAACAGTGTAAATGATTCATTGTACATAGATAGAGGATAACATATCAATTCTCTAGTTGTAAGTTGTATAGAATCACAACATATATGCAGTCATACATAAAGTTAGGGCTATGATGTCCATCATATTCCATCACCCTTGCTGTCCCCATGCCCCCTCCCCCCTTACACCCCTGTGAACAGAGATCCACCATTGTTCCC
>PVHX01010607.1:20124-69038 GCA_004024805.1 Geosciurus inauris | reverse complement strand
TGCCAGAAAGTAAGAAAATGCTCAAAGAATAATGTCTGTGTCAAAGACACAGAGCCACTTTGAAGGGGGCTTCTCGTGGTCACACCTGAGACAACTGGGACACCAGAATAATGGAAATATCAAAATACAACCTATTAAGTAAAATGGAAACTCATGGGTTCATACTGAGGTAAGCGCAGGAACACACACACCAGAAAGGCAGAGAAGGAAAACTTCCTTGCAGAAGACTGCTGACTAATGGACATAGAAGGATGGAGAGAGAAAACTATTGCCAGCACTGGGAAGTTGATCCAGGAGAAAGGTGGCCATGAATGCTCAGTTTTGTAGGTGGGATTTGATGAAGAGTGAGATATTGGTGTCTCTTGGAATATTTCCCCACAAAATATCATTCGGTTACAAGGGGGTAAAGAGTTGATTTTATTGTGGGAAAACATGGCAGACGGAGGTGTGGGGGGACAGAGACAGAGACAGAGAGTTGCCACACAAATGACAATCTGGGAGAAGGCATTTGCAATATGTAGCTTTATACACAATAAGCTTCCGTAAATCAACATTTGCGTTATCATCCAGTTTAAAAGGGGCAAAAGATATGATCAGGCAATAAAGAAAACATACATAAAAAGGCCAACAAACATGAAAAGAGGTGCATCATCAGTAATAAATAATCAAAGAAATACTGAGTAAAAAAAGGTAACATTTTTTAAAAAAATCTGTTAAACAGGCAACAGTGAGAGGCTGATGATGGGCCAGTCTCTTCTCAGGCACCACAAGGCAAGCCAGTTGGAAAAGAAATTCAGGTGCTTTCTGGGGTGACATCACTTGTGAAATGGCTAGAGAATATGCCTATAACTTGCAAAAAGTCTATTACACACAGAGAATAAACATACTTTCCTTGCTGATGTAGAGATACCTTGTGGGGCGGCCACTGGGCACTTCCATTTTATAGTAATGATTGTAACACAAATGACCACATGTTCAAGCATTGATGGGAAGGGGCAAGGAGAGATCACGGTATGATGAAATCAGAGAGCCTTGGGTTAATACTCCCCATCCCATTCATCCAACCAATGCCTGAGCTTCTTCACACAACTCAGCAATACCAACCCGCAGCTGCTAGAACACCTCCTTTGTTCATGCACTCATTCAAACATTTACTGAACACCAACTTTGTCCCACAATACAGATAAGTGCTGAGCATATAATAGAGAACAAAGAGACATAGAACGTACATCAGGAAGCTTAACAACTACGAAGGGAGACAGATATTAACCAGATAATCATGGACACAAGTTTAAAATTGCAACCAAGTTAAAGGACAGAAGAGAGATGCACGATGATATGAGAACCCTTTGACTTTGTCAGGGAAGCCAGAGGGAAGGCGTCCTGGAGCTGAAACATGATGGATGGGAATGCAAGCTAATTAGATCAAAAAAGGAGACCAGAACATTTCAGACAGAAGGGCAGCATGTGTCAAGGCCCTCTGCAAGAGGACAATATGATGGATAAGAGAGAACAAGAGAGGCTGTGTGGATGGACAGGAGAGATACAGGGGCAGTTAGGGTGAGACAGGTGGCCAGGTACACAGGACCAGCCAAGTGAACGGAGGGACTTTTCTCCCAGAAGTTCCAATGGGTGGTTAGCTCAGGGAAGGACTAGAAGTCAGGGTGGAAAAGATCCTTCTCACTGCTGTATGCAAGTCCCCCTATGTCACACTCAAATAAATAAGAATCACAAGTCATCTGTCCCCATAGCTCCATCCTTCCCACTATGCCAGGAGCCACTGATTTCATTCTCCCTTGTACGTGTGGGAGGGCAGCCTCCCTTGCCCCTCTCCCGCCTGCTGCCTGCTTTCCTGCTCCCCGGCTCTTTCTCCAGGCAGTGGGGTTTCTGTCCTCCCTCCGCC
This sequence comes from Geosciurus inauris, assembly GCA_004024805.1. NCBI lineage: Eukaryota > Metazoa > Chordata > Mammalia > Rodentia > Sciuridae > Geosciurus > Geosciurus inauris. The sequence goes on along the minus strand of PVHX01010607.1, from coordinate 67,135 downwards.
CCAGGGAGGTTTCCGAGTGCCCTTCAGTGTGTCCTTTTCACTATCAACATGTGAGTCTGAGAACAGAATGTGAAACCAAAGCAAGGCCTGGGAAGGCAAATGGACAGTGGTTATTGAACGAGCTGAGAACTGCCAAAAACATAAACTCTCGCTTTGAAACCATCATCTGACTGAAATGGAGAACCATAAAACTGAGAATAATGAATATAAAACAACTAAAGTATGTTTACAATACTCGGTAGCCAGAAGATAGGGAGAGAGGGAGGCTAGAAGGCTATTTTATTCTCTAGACAGAGGTCTGGACACCCAACAAGAAAACAGGAGCAAATGAACTGAATTGTGAAGTGGTCGTGAATTTAAACATTGCAATTCTGGAGGAAAAACAAAAAACAAAGCCCCCCAAAAAGATTGAAAAGTATTTTATCCAGCCGGGCACAATGGTGCATGCTTGTAATCCCAGGGGCTCAGGAGGCTGAGGCAGAAGAATCACAAGTTCAAAGCCAGCTTCAGCAACTTAGAGAGGCCCTAAGCAACTCAGTGAGATCCTGTCTCTAAATAAAATATAAAAAAGGGCTGGGGGTGCGACTCAGTGGTTAAGCGCCCCTGGGTTCAATCCTCAGTACCGAAAACAAAAACAACAACAAAAAAAGAAAAGTATTTATCCAGAATATTACACATCACAGCTATGTGTGCATGAAGGATGTTGCGAATGTAATCTTGAGGAAAGTAAATGCATGCTGTGGAATGATTGCACACGGATGTCCCAATCCCTAGCATGCTTAAAAACATGCAAAATGAAGCTATATTATTTCTGGGTACATCCATGTGCAGCAAAAGTGTAAAGATATGGAAAGGAATCAAACCCCCAAATAGAAGACTGAGGCTTCCACTGTGCTTGGGGAGCAGAGAGGGCTGTATGTTCATCAAGCAGTGCGCAGGACCACAGGAAGCATTGACATCACTTTATTTCTTAAGCAGGATGGGGCACATGGTATTGATTATATCATAATTGAGATCTTTTTATATTTCTGAAATATCTCCCAGATACATTTTTTTAAATGAAAAAAATTGACAACTCAAGTTGCTGGTGAACCAATGATAAGAAAAAGAAAATGGAAACAAGGACTCTTAACTCCTTTCTAGTGATTATGAAAAGAGCAAAATACAATAGGTTCAGTCCCTGGTTGGCATAAAGTAGTTTGACGATAACATAGACTTAATGCTAGTGGACAGAACTGAGAGCTAAAACAGGGTGAGTTTCGGTCATTTAAACTCCAGCTGTACCTGAATGAGATTGACTGGTCTCACCTGGTGGTCATGCACTTCACAAATGCAGATTTATAGTTAGCTCATCAATGCACAGTGAGTTCTAGAAGCCCCCTCATATTGTCCCTTGCATGGAGGTGTGGGGTTGTGAAGTATCTCAGTATTTTATGTGACATCAGTTCAACTTACCTGCTGTTCCAAGGTGCTTGGATCAATAAAAGTCACCAGATCTACAGAAAAGTAACCAATCACATTTTGCATCTTGCAGGCCTGTCCAATTTGGAGACACAAAGAACTGAGAACTTGGGGATCCACTGAGGTCTGAGGCATAGTAGTCCCGGAGGAAATGAAGGGGCCTTCGGCATGAAACTGGTCTCCCGTTGACAGCAACCTAATTTCTCCATTAGGCTCTATCAGCATGTCCACGGTCAGGTTGGTGACACTATCTGCAGGTGGGAATGCTTCGATCACGCCCCCTGGTGGGAAGACAGAAGTAGATGAAGGGACACGTTCACAGGGATTGCAGGAGATAACCTAGGCTCTGGCAGTTGGACATAGGCTCAGATCCTGCACTAGCCAGCTCTTGAGAGAGTTTGGGCAAGTAGCTTCATCTCAACTTCTTTTTCTTCATCTGTAAAATGGGCATAATAAGACCTACCTTGCTAGATTGTTGTGAATCTTAGACAAACTACATCTATGGTATTTAGCCCAATGCTTGGTGTATAGTAGATAGGACTTAAAGAATGACAATTTTGATTCTGATCACATCAGTGTAGACACTGTATTTCAAACAAGAGATACTTTCCTTAAATGTCTAAAATTGGGCTAGGGTTATCCTGAACAAATGCCAAGTTTCAAAGAAAAACTGTTTTTGAGGGTACACATTCTAGCCCTAACTTATCCATTTGGTTGGTTCCAGATGTTCTTTTCTTCAAATGAAGCCTGCTAGTGTATGCTGCACCTGAATATGGTCACTGAGGATTTAGCAAGGTACCTGCAGCAAGACAACACCAGGTGGGCGCGGGGCCGCACACCTGTAATCTCAGCGGCTCAGGAGGCTGAGGCAGGAGGATTGCAAGTTCAAAGCCAGTCTCAGCAAAAGGGAGGTGCTAAGCAACTCAGTGAGACCCTGTCTCTAAATAAAATACAAAATAGGGGCTGGGGATGTAGCTCAGTGGTTGAGTGCCCCTGAGTTCAATCCTTAGTTACCCCTCCCTCCCACAAAAAAACCCTAAAATCTACAAAACCAAAAAATCGAGTGGGTCTCTGATTCAGTTAACTTGTGTCAGCTATGTTTTGCAAGACAGTGCTTCTGTGGAAACATATTGTCCTTTATTACTTACCAGATAACTTTAGCCATTTTATTTTAAAGAAGCTTATATGTGCTATCTTCTGAGCATCATGACCACAACCTGTTCATGGTTAATTTTTCCTTTCGAAGCAATTAATCCCTCTTTTTTTAAAAAAATTATTTTCTTTGATGTAATCCTGTCCTGATGTGGAAATCGAATTTGTGCCACATTTTGTAGCCACAAGCACTCTTGAGAGGACAGAAGGAGGACGAAGCAGGCAACAGTGAGGGCTGGTAGGAGAGGGTGACTTAGAGTCAGGGAGCAGGGGATACCTGGCTCCATCAGACAGCATTCCCACAGGGCCTGCTGAATGCACTGGGCTCTGAGCCTGGCGCAGCCTTCAAAAACATTACTTACAAGAACCAGATCCTCAGACATACTAAAATTGCAGGACCTAACTTTGTGTTCCCATTCATCACTTCTCTGTTGTGTGACTTTGCCCAAGTCACTTCCTGTCTCTCTAAACCTCCATTTCTTCATCTATAAAACTGGGTTAATAAAGTCTGTCCTGTCTCCCATCAAGAAGCACTGTGTTTACAAAATGCTGAGGGAGCAGGATGGAGATGAACAGGAGGCGGAGAGGAGGATTAGCTTGCGGTTGTACAGCTCAGCTGAGATGGTGGCTGGGGATTCACATGGAAAGAAATAGCTTCCAAGGCAGGCTGGCCGTGGGATATCTGAAAACTTCCTAACACCTTGATCTGGATGGACCTGAAGATCTTCATGTTTTTCCCTCCTAACTTAAAAAAATCCCTTGTTCTTGACTTCTTAAAAAATATTTTATTTCTGTGGAAAGAAACTCATTGTCTTCCATTTAGGCCTGGGAAGGAGTTTCTTTTACTTTTATATGCACGAGTGCATGTGGAAATTTGTGGAATCCTAGGTTTTTAGAGATGAGAGGATATTAGAAGTCATGTAGCACCTTGGCTTTCTCATTAGATGGCTGCATCTATCCTGTTGCTTCAATAATCCATTCACAGGGCTTCGGCCACACCCTGTCCAACCAGTGTATTCAACAATCCACAGCCCTGTCCCTTCTGATGCTCTCTCATACCCTGAGCTAAGATATGTTCCTTAATAAATGTACCTACCAGCATTGGCCAAGACTCCACAGTGATGCAGAGGTAGCCTTTATTTTATTTTATTTTTGGTACTGGGGATTGAACTCAGGGGCACTCAGCCACTGAGCCTCATCCCCGGCCCTATTTTGTGTTTTATTTAGAGACAGGGTCTCACTGAGTTGCTTAGTGCCTCCCTTTTGCTGAGGCTGGCTTTGGACACACGATCCTCCTGCCCCAACCTCCTGAGCAAGCTGGGATTACAGGCATGCGCCACTTCGCCTGGCCAGAGGTAGCCTTTTGTGGGCTCTTCTAAGAGTTAGCAGATTTGAGGTGTGTTAATCTCTTTACCTCAGGTTCCTCCTCTATCAAATGAGGGTGATAACTGTACCCATTTCATACGATTGTTAGGAGGATTGAATATGTTAATATATGCATATGTAGGATAGTGCCTGACATGTAATAAGCACCATGTGTGCTTAGTATGCTATCATCACCATGCCCTTATTGTTACTGTGCTGTCATTTAACATAACATTATCATCTTATCATTACATGTTCATGCTAATGTACTGTTCTTATCATCATCGCCTGACAGTGAATGGAAAGATAGCTTCTGTGGCCTGTTCCGCCAACCCTGTCTCGTGGTTCCTGTGGAAAAGCATATATATCTAACTGCAACTCCAAGGGAAGAAGGGCCTTGTGTGGCCGTGCCCTGTGTGGCCCCGGGGCCCTCTGGGACTGAGATGAGCGTCACCTGTTCCTTTCACTCCCTCAGGCATGAACCTCCAAGGTCCTTAGAAAATGAGGATGAGGAAGAAGGAATGTGAGAGGAATGGAGGCCAGTTTTGTTCCTGGCCTGTAGAGGATTCCTGTTTGGAAATGCTACCTTTCTTAGCTAGAAGTGAGGCTATCTCTGCTCTCCTAGAAAATGGAAGGGGAAACTAGCATTGGCTAGAGAGCCGTGGCAGACAGTTCCATATGAGTCCTCCCAACAACCATATGCAGCAAGCAAGCGAGGATCTGGGGCCTCTGAGGGTCTAAGAACCTTGCTCAAAGCCACAGATGAGGGACAGATCCAAAGCCCACCTCTCAGGAGAAGTCTGGCATTAAGAAAGATCCAGAATCTTGAGATACACACTTCATGCTTGGTTTGCTCAGTTCCTATTTACTTAAGAGGCTGGTGCAAGATAAATATTTAGGCAACGCTTAAAAGAAAAAGTCGGCCGCAGGAGCACTTTTCTAAACCAATACAGGCCATGCAAGGTATTTACACTGGCCCCAGTTGACCCCAAACGAGAACCCAAGGCTGTGTGACTGCTCCTCAATGGAAACTTTCCAGTCTTATTTACCTTGACTGAGAAATGTTTGGAGGAATTTCCTCCACGTCGGGAACCGTTTCTCATTGACTGGCTGTGCGTGCTGTGCTAAAATGCCCGCCAGCTCCTCAGAGATCTTCACCAAAGCTGGCTCCTGCAGAAACAAATTAAATAGAACCACAAGCAATTTTACTACAGAAATGAAAACTGCTTGTGGAGTGATTAAAAACCAGGCCTCCAACAGGCAAAAAAAATGTGGTTACTGTTTACCCAGAGTCAGAAAGCCATTTTGAAAATTTTCTCTGTTTTTTCGGCCATTTCAGTTTTCATATTTCAAAGTGATTTGGCTTCCTAAAAATTGCTGCTAATTGTGCCTGTTGTCTACCAAAGGCAACCTTTGGTTGGGGTGTCAGGAAACCCAGGGTTTGAACTCACTGCAGTCTGACGAGCGGAGTACCCTTGGGCAATGTACCTCCCCACTTTTGGCCTTAGTTTCCCATTTTGTAAAATGTGGAGCTAACTAACTTGTCCCTGAGATTCTTCAGACTGAGATGGTTTTTATTCTGTGGCCCTAATTGGGCCAAATCTAGGAGAAATAACGGAGTTGGTCAAGTCTTTCTTTGGAGCTTCATTTCTTTAATCTGTGCCCTCCCTGTTTGTGGGTGGATATCTGCATCCAACAACTCTGTCACCAATGCCTACATTAGGAGCTGAAGCCATAAAGATGGAATTTTAGGTGGGCAGGTGGGAAGAGTGAGGGGAAGAGAAGCATTGGGACCAGGCTCCATCTGCCTGAAATCCTCCCAGGTCACAGTCTCATCTGTCTAGCTGTGAGGCTGGCCCCGAATCAGCGAAACACCTCAAGACTACACAGCCTCCTGCCCAAGTGAAAACAGTAGGAAACTCTCTCATGAACAGGAAGTCTGGCTTTCGGATATGAACAGCCTTGGCTTGCCAGGGCAATTTCTTTTTTGGACATCATCAATTATAATTCTCTTCCCTAAGAATTTTCAAATAGAAGCCACAATTCAGATGTTACTTCTTCCAGAAGTGGGGGCAGGGCACTGGTCACAAGCCCATATGGTAGGCAGTATTTATATTCAAAATATGGGACAATAATGAGAAAAGCTCAGACATGGCTTGAGTAGCAGGGGAACTTGGAAATCTAAGGGTGATGGCTCAGCTGGGCGTGGTGGCACACTTCTGTAACCCCTGCAGCTTGGGAGGCTAAAGCAGAGGATTGCAAGTTCAAAGTCAGCCTCAGCAACTTAGTGAGGACCTGTCTCTAAATAAAATGTAAAAAAAAGGGCTGAGGATGTGGTTCAGTGGTTAAGCATCCCTGGTTTCAATCCCCAGTACAAAAAAAAAAAAAAAGGACTCTTAGCTCTTGCCTAAGAGCTCAGCCATGTGCAGGAATCAACTTTGAGGGTGGCACTGGGTGGAGTCTTAGAAATCATCTGCATGATCATTTATTTCCAATTTCTCTAAACATTAAAAAGTGATTGTCCTTTGTCTCCCTCACCCCTACAACTCCTTGGAACATCTGGTTGATTCTGGGTCCAATGCCCGCTGAAAATCCACAGCAGAAGACAAGCATCTGAGTATTCTAGGCAGGTGCAAATAATCTGATAATTTCTGAAATATCTAGAAAGTTCTGGTGGGAGTCTTATTAGCTTCATAAGTGAGGGACATACCAAATAGAAATGCAGAGCATGCTGCCCACCACAATGCAGGATGACCAAAGCCTGTCAAGAAGGCCTGGGGAATTGGGTTCATCGCAGGCCAGGGAAACTGCAATCAAAGCAACGGGCCTTTTTCTTCCCTTTGTATCATGTACCTTGAATATGTCTGTTCCGATGTTCACTGTAAGTTACCTGATATTCCCAAAGTGCTGACTCTAAATCATAAACAAATATGTGCAAAGAGCAGCTCCAGCAACCCGGGTTTGAGCTCAGTCCTGCAGTGTCCAGCACAAGGAACATGCAATGTTTGTGGAATGAATCACGGAGGTGGTAAACACAGGGACATAGTCCTTAACAGCTGAAGTTACAGAGCAAGAGAAGATGTGACACGTCTCCCCAGGCTGCCCTCTTAATGCCCAGGAACCACCTGAGGGGATGGCTGCTCACAAACCGCCAATTCTTCCTGGGTGGATTTTATGGGATTCCCTGCCTCTGAGGGGCATCAGGAAGATAAATGAGGTGACATTTATGAAGTGTCACCTCAGATGCAACATGTTACGTGAAGGCCAGTAATTAACTTTAGGGCTGCTGCCGGTGAGAGGCGTCAGGATGTGGTTCCCGGCTGCCACCACTGCCTCTGCTCATGAAGTCCCCCATTCTGCTGTGACACTTGGCATTGGTGCTGTGCACAAAGTCACAGCAAGGGGGCAAATTTCCTAGGGGCGAGTCTGCTGCAGGAATCTGGAGGAGGTGCCATGTCGTCATGAGATGTACACAGCTGAAGGCACGGGCGGGTGATGTTCAATGGGGGATGCTGGGGCACCGGAGGCCGCTTGGGGCCATGATTAACTCTCTGAGAAGAGGACATGGGGAGAAGTAATGCGGGCGGGAGGGGCTGGTATTAACTGTTTAATTTATTTCTTTATTTTGAAAGCGTCTGATGGCAAATATAAGGATTTTACTAAAGAATTACCTTAGAACCCATAAAAGAGAATTGTTCCTTCACCTCTACAAAATAATGATGATGATGATGACGGCAATGATAATAGAGTAGCACCTGCAGCCCACACATTCAAGAAAGGACAGCAAAATGACTTTCTGCCTAAGAGCTTCATTTTATTTTATCCCCCATCCTCAAAACAACCCCCCAAAGCACAGTTTCTGTGAGGGAGCTCAGATCCAGGAGCAGGAGACTGCATCACAACGGGTGTGATGAGCTAGACACCCTCTTCCTTTAGAGCGGCAAGATCCCAATGGCCACGAGGGCCTGCCCACGTCAAGTGTGTGTTCTCAGTTTTGGGGGGAGTTTCTGTTCTCTGGTGATTATCATTTTATGCAATTCAAAGGCAAAGTCCGCAATTCTCTAAGGCAATGCTTTCAAGGGAAGATAGGAAGCTATTGAGCCTCATTCTGTTCAGAACAAACTAAAGCACGTGCACACACACACACACACACACACACACGCACGCACATGCACACATGCCAGAAAAAAATCTTTGGCCCATGTCAACTATCAGAACAGTATTTTGCACAGTACTTTTCTCTTGCCACAGGCTCCAATTCATGATCTCACTTGGCCCTTATGGCAACACTCTGAGGTAGGCCAGCATGGTACTGTCACCCTCTTTGCAAATGGGAGGCTGAGGCACTTACAGTGAGGAGGCTTGGGTAAAGTCACTCACTGAGTTGCCACATTCTGTTATTGAGTGGCTTCCCACAAACAACTGAAGACAAAAAACAACAGTCCAGGGAGCCACTGCTGGCTCGCTTTCTTCCTCCCCTTACACCTCTCCCAGGTGCATATATATTGAATGTGTGCTATAAGCCAGCAACAGGGAGCCTCTTCTCTATCTTACTAACTGGTGCAATGAGTAGTTAGGACGTATCTTTTCAGTGAGTAACATCAGGGTGATTGACAGCCAAGTCAGTGTTTCCGAGAGCCTGTCACCCACATTGAGCAGATCATTTAGAGCCAGTGACTCTGGGAGAGCAGAAAGGAAAATATATACCTTGTGAATGATAAACAAGTGGTGGGAAATCATACTTTACTTTTTAAAAAAAAAGTCAGGATGCCAGATTTCTATTCCATCATAATTGGGCTGAGAAGGGAATGTGTAGGGAATGTTCTGGCCTTTGTGGAGCTGATAACTCTAGGGTTGTTCCCAGTCAGGAGGAACGTCAGCCCGGTCTTTACCATTGCACAGGCTTGCTCACACTTCGTCTGGACTCACCTTTAACCCTCAGAGGGCATCAACAGTAGTCATAACCTAGAAAGGTTTCAAGATATCTGTAGAGCCTCCATCCCCCTGACTGCAGTATCCTAGAGACTTTGTTTTGCAGTGCTGGGGATTGAACCTAGGGCCTCAGCTCATGCTAGGCAAGCACTCTACTACTGAACCATAACCCCAGCACTGCATGCTGGAGACTTTTGTCCATTAAGCATGGACCTTGCCTCTTAGCGCTCTTTCTATCAAGAAAGTGTAGGACTGAGAGTCCTTGCCCAGTATGCATGAGACTTTGGGTTCAATCCCCAGCACTATAACACACACACACACACACACACACACACACACACACACACACACAGTATAAGTTTGAAGGAAGAGAATTTGACTGAAGGAAATTCAGGATATCTCTGGGGGAAGCCACTAATATTCAGTTTAATACTGCCCTCAATGACTAAAGTGACTTCAAACTCTAGAGAGTTAGCTCTCCCAACCAAGCAAATTCCAAATGTGCCCCCCACTCCGTGTGTGTGTGTTGGGGAGGATGGGAGATAGGGAGGAATACAAATTAGAACAGTCTCAGTCCCACCAAACTCACATTTTATTTTAGCAGCTTTTTTGAATTGTCAGTGGTGCTTTAACCAAAATACCCTCTTGGCAAATCACCTCCATCTCCCACATCAGACATTGTTGATAGGGTTTAAAAGAAAACCAAGGGATGCTTTTTTTAAAATATTAGTTATAGATGGACGTAATACCTTTGTTTTATTTATTTTTATGTGGTGCTGAGGATTAAATCCAGTGCCTCACATGTGCAAGGCAAGCGCTCTGCCACTGAGCCACAACCCAGCCCCCCAGGGGTGGTTTTGACTACTCTCTCAGTGAGGGCTGTCCCCTTCACCTGGAAGTGAAGCCCTTCTCTGTTTTCTTTGCCTGATTAAAACAGGAAAAGAGGGGTGGGGGGGGATACAACCAAGGAATCATTTCTCAGTCTTTTGGCTAAGATCAAGTGTAGAAGAAAACCAAAGGACCTGCCTAGATAGTTCTGCTTTATAGACACTTTTGAAAACCCCGTACAGAGGAATGGAGAGTGGGAAAAAGTCAAAAGGGCAAGACAATGACCTGAAAAACTAAGAAAGACTGTCAGCTTTGAAAGGGGCCATATGGACTATCTAGGACGAATGCTTCATGTAACAGGAGAGGGAAGGGGGCTTCTAAGTCCTGCCGAGAGACTGCAGGAACCCCCTGGCAGCTTCCACTCCTGGTGAGTGCTCTCCACTGCCCCCTGCCTCTTTCAGCAGGTAAAGCGTGGGGCACTGCGGAAGGTGCTCAGGATTTGAATGAGCTAGTGGCACAGACGTGGAGAGAAGGAAAGCATTTCAAATTTGAAGGTGAATTTAGAAGGATGCTTTTCATAGGATAAATTCCAATGCAGCCATTTTTTTTTAGGTAAAATTACTGCTCTCACTTGTTGAAAATTTGCCATATGGCAGTCACGTGCCAGGGTTCTACATTTATCATCACACTGTCACTATCTAAGATAGATATCATCATATCCATTTCCCATCACACAGCCAGGAAGTAGCAAAACTTGGATTTAAATCCAGCTGCTACCAGTGCAATGGGATCTGTGCCCATACCTGCCATCTATGGCTATAAAATGGTCAGTCTGGGTCAGATAAGATCATCCATAGGTGATGTTAAATTTTCATTATTAAATTTATGAAAAAATGGTGGAGTGGTCATCCTTCTTGGCTGCCCAAGATCTATGTCTCTTCTTTCAGGGTAATGATACTACAAACTCTCTTTCAGGGCCATCCCCTCCCCCATTCTTTGCTATATAAGATTGGCAGAGATTCTGCCCTTACCTCCAAGATGGGCCCCTGACCAGCAATGCTGTACTTGGGTCACATGGTTGGTTGAGGATAGACACGTGACCCAGTGAGGCCAATCAAGTGTTAGGAAGTGCTTATGGGGCTTTCTGAAAGAAGCTTCATGCTCTTCTGGGAATGCTACCAAATGAGATGTTCTGTCTTCCTATTGCCTTGACCAAGGACAAACTCCAGGAGCTACCAGCGGCTGTCTTGCAACCCTGAGGATAGCCAGCCTTAGAATGGAGCCAATTGTATGCACAGTGCAGAGCACAGAGGGAAAGTATCTGGGTCCTTGGTGACATCACTGAGCCACTGTGTTAAGCCTTGTCTGAAGCCAGAACAATCTTTGGGTTTTCAGATAGCTGAGGTCATAATTTCTCTTTATTTATACAGCCATTTTGAGTTGGCTTTTCTGTTCCTTGAAGCGTCAGCATTTTAAACAGATACAAACAGGTGGACCAAATGGGGCCCCATAATCCACAATGGACGTTTGAGGCCTGCAAATGCTCTGATCACCCCAGGAGCTGGCTACTCTCGCTCTGCAATCAGTGGTGAAGTTTCCACTGATTCCTTTCCGTGAAGATCATTAGAAACCGTCCCTCTTTAGAGTGCCAAAAATATGCTGAGAGGATGAAGAAAAAAATGAAGATGTCTGCAGCATGCTGTAAACTACTTCCCACACCTACTTAAAGTTTAAGGACTGCTTTAATACTCCATGTTTAATTGTTAATTGAGAATTTAAAAATCAAAAATGCCAAGTTTGCCTTCGATGAGATGGAAAATTATGCTGCTGTAGAAGGTAACATAATGTAAAACAGCTAACATTACCAAGGCACACAAATGTTTTTGGTATGTAAAATTGCTTTGTAAAATATTTGCTCCATCTGCTGAAAGCGGCAAAGACAATTTTCCCTTGATAGCTAATGGCCCATTTCGGCTGGGTGGCAAGTGATTCGCTGCGGTGGCGGCTCTCATTAAACAGAATGGTGAAAATGCGGTATATAATTCCATACTTATATGGCATTATCCACTCTCTGCTTCTCGAGGAGTCTGTCCCTCATTATCTAGGCCTCCACCTTGCACTGCTACGCCGGCCTGCCAGTCGATTTCACTCGAGAAGCTTTTTGTCCAACTGAGGCACATATGTTGCGCTTCCATTCCAAAGCTCAGCACAACCGCTTCGTGCCCACCAAGACGCAGGAAAGGTTCATTCCCTTTCAACTTTCCAGCAGTTTCTTTTCTCCCATCACCACAGGCGGCCGTGGTTTTCTTTCTGTGCTCACTCTGTCGCGCTGCATGCTGGGGGTTTCAATAGATAAAGATTAAGCACTTCTTGAAATTCTTAATTGAACTTTGCACATACACAAAAGCTGGAAAAATCTCCCCCGCCCCCAACCCCTAGGACAGAACTGCCATCACAAAAGCCTGACAAACATTGTCCTTGGCTCAGGGTGTATCTGTGATCTCTCTCTTTAAAGGAGTTGTTTACACTACGCCCCAAATTACTCCAACATCTGCCAGAGGAACAATTAGAAATAAATACAGTAATCCAGGGTGGTTTAAAAAGAGAAGAATATGCTCATGTTTGGGGAACGATATTAAAAAGTAGTTACAAAAAAAAAAAAGTAGTTACAGCAGCAAGTGGCTGGTGTTTCGCAAATTTTTTTTTAATGTGGGGAAACGGTTTCCGAGGAAATTATATTGAAATATAAGAGCAACAGCAACTAAATCCATATGACCGTTTTAAAGATGATGCCATATTTTAAAGTGGAAACCATGCAGTTTGAAAATCAACCGCAAGTGGAAGTAGCCATAATTATTAGGACTGGTAATAGGTTTGTTCCTTTCCAGGTAGAGAAATGCTGGTTGAGAAAATTGCATATGCTGATGAAAGCTCTTTAATTGAAAATTAAAAACAAAAGATAACACATGTGCCCTTTGGACTTGATTTTTCATTCAAGTAGTGGGGGAGAGGAGTGAGTCTGTGCCATGAAATGAGAGGCCATCGGGAGATTTCATATTTTAATTTTGTACAAAAGGAACGGGCGAGCAGCTCCGTTTCTTAATCAGAGCGAGGGGCCGGACCTTCTTTGATCTTTCCACACCTACAGATGCATGTACTTGAGGCAGATGTAGCAGCATTATATAGCGATTGTTTTCCTTCTACAGACCACGCCAGAGTAATAAATCAGTGAATTCCAAAGTGGGGTTTTTGCTGGATCTGGCACAGTGACAGCAAGTCTGAGTCTTCTCAAGGGCATCCCTTGCTCACCCGGGGCCACCGAGGACAGACGACCAGAAGCAAATGGCGCAGCCGCCGTCAGTGCAGAGTAAAACTCATTCTGAATCCGTTCCAGATACCCACGCCGGCTCTGTGGTTTTCAGCAGAGCTGACATTTCCAAAAGAACTCCGACGGGGACTTCCTGGATGTGAACACACTAAGCAATTCTCGTTCCTCTCATCTTTTGCTTTATTCCTTCCTTCCACGCTGTTACTGCGAAAAACTGGCAGTTAAATTCAATTGATTCAAAATATTCGGGATCCATATGGCCGCCAACCCTGGAGCTGAAGCCGCGATAGCGCCTCACTGCTGTTTCCAAGCATTTGCCTCTCCTCCAGTCCCCAGATGGTGGGAGTAACATTTAAACCTCCTTTTCTCTGCCTTGTACAATAGACCTTGGCACCATTTCAACTGTTTACTCCGGTAATTAACAGCTCTGATACCACAACAATTACAACTCCTACACTCTCACCACAATAATGCTATGAATTAGTGAGAGCTAATGGCTGGAAGGTAGAGTGTTTCCAGACTGTGAGATCTGTGCATTTTTAGAATAAAATAAAAGGTACAAACAGCACGCTTGCAGTAGACAATGATTACCTAGTAATTAGTTTACACAAAGCTTCCTATTTAATGGCAAAACGCTGTAATTAACGTGTGACAGAAAATCAAAGGGTACTTTGTAAGCATATGAAAAATTAACACTGCAGGCCCATAGCTTTATGTACTGATTAGAAGCATATTAAATCAATAGGACACACAAACCAACAGCTTGTAGAGCTGACTATTATAGGTCCTCGGAAGGGGTACCCTGGCTTTCATTTAACTTGGGGAGGCAATTTTCCTTCTCCTGTCATCGTCCTCAGGCACAGAGAAGCACCTCAGACTCAGCCCTGGCAGCGTCATGAAAATAACCATTGAACTGGAAGAACACATTCTAAGTCTTTCTCAGAGATAAGGAAAAATATGTAAATGATTAAGACTTTCCAATGATGGTGGTGACGTGCTGCTACACTAATTAGAAAATACACCAACTGGAACCAGAAAATGAAGCAACCAGACTCCATCTTTTGGTCTGAATAATTTCTACTCTGTCAAGCTTCTTTACTCAACATGTTAGGAAGTTCAAACACATGGTATTGTTTTCTATTTTTAAATGATATCAAGGTTTATTCTTTTAAACAAGCATTATCTGGGAAAATCGTAGAACAGGAACCACTGAACCGACATTCTGATCTTCATCACCACAGTCCTTTATTGTGATAGCTGATGGTTGTCACAACATTCTAGAAGCCTATAGGATCCTAAAGAACCTACTAACTGAAGAAAGATTAAACTGTTTGTATTTGTTTACTGTTGCTTGTATTTTTTATAATGAAAATTTCTGTTTTCAGTATAATAAAAGCAATACTTGAACTCCCATGTGCAGCGTCCATTCCTAGCCAGTACAGGGGTGCCTCATTCAGTTATCATCACCTCCCCGTGAGGCAAGCACTCATATTAACCCTGTTTACACATGAAGAGTGGAGACCTGGGGAGCTGGAGTGATCTGCCTGCGGCTCTCCATCTAGCAAGCGAGGGACTTGTAACCTAGGTGTACCTGGGTGATGGAACCTCATGAAGACAACCAGCTCTTGGTGGCCCTGAACGTGGACTGAATCATTGAGGGTTCAACTCTCTGACTAGCCCATTCCAACACTCATTCTACTTAAAAGGGAGTGCACCATGTCAACATGGAACAGGAGACTAAAAACAAAAAAATCCTCAAAACCAAAAAACAAAACAAAATAATTCATTACTTATAGAAAAACTGGTTTTAAACAGAGTTTAAAATGCTTATTGTAGGGACTAGAGTTGTGGCTCAGTGGTGGAGCGCTTGCCTGGCATGTGTGAGGCACTGGGTTCAATTCTCAGCACCACATATAAATAAATGAATAAAATAAAGATCTATTGACAACTAAAAATATAAAAAATAATTAAAATGCTCATTGTAGTTTTAATACTTGCCTGGATTGTAAAGGTAGGCTGCTCAAAGCTTTTCGAGAATAGATAAGCTCATATGATCACGACAGTATGTGAAGTTGAGAAAGGCACTGAAAACTGTCACCCCATAAATAACCCAAAGTGATGTGCAAAACTCCCTCTCCTCACTCATACACATAAACGAGTACGCGAGGAAGTTGATTCTAAGAGCCGGTTCCATCACCCTGGCAGGCTCCTCCTCAGCAGCTGAGTGTGTATTGATTTCCCTCCTCACCGCCCAGTTCACCACCTTGTGGAAAAAGGAAGAAATTGGAGAGCAGACGCTGTGTTCTAGAGATGTCCCTATTTTCCCCAAGTCTCTGCGGAAAGCAGAAAGCCTGCCACAATGGCCGCATGTGCTACAGGTCACAAAGGCAAGGACCTATGGGGGGGAATACTTCTCTGGGATCCCAAACAAGAGAGTTTCTTCTAAATGGCTTTGACTGGGTGGAGCAAGAGCACCAGGCTGGGAGTTAGACGTGGGCCCTCAGCAGGCACAATCACTTGTCAGCCATGTGAAACTGGGCAAGCCACTGGCTTCCTGGGTGTGTGTCTCTCCCTGTAAACAGGTCATCCCTTCCTTGTCAAATTGGTGAGGAAGTAAATGAGTAAAACCTTAGGGTCTTCCCGAGAGAATGAGATACTTCCTGTACCATGCTCAACACGCTGCCTGGCACCCAGGAAGCAGGTGTTCATTATTGTTACTGAATAAAAGAAAACCTCAAGACCTGAACAGTGTGCTCCTAGCTCTATATGCTCACTCCCGTGGGTGGGCCAGGCAACTACCAAATACACAAACATGGCGTAAGAAGTCAAGATTTTTAGGATATAAAAATAAACATAAAAACAAATGAATAATCATTTATATGTAGCTTAATGTTTAGGGAAAGTGTTGCTCTACATTTTTTAAACCTAAAAATCAAGATGTTATGTTTCTAATATAAAATACAAATCGTAAAGATAATGATAAAAGACTATCCCTTGCAAGAAATTAAATAATAGCAACCATAAGGTACATTTTAATTCCTAAAGTAAAGGGCAACCCAGTACTGGTAAGGCTGAGGTGATGCTAGTACGCTTCTTCTCTACTTGCTTTGGAAATTTGTACTATCTTCTTGGAAACAGAGCAGTATATAATGAGAGCTGTAAAGCATTCTCCTCATGATAAAGCAGGCTACTTGTGGGTCTCTAGAGAGGTAATTCAACTTAAGCAAAAGGGGTACACACTAAAACTAAGAGTGAAAACAAACAAACAAAACCCTTTTCTCCCTCCACATCCCCCCAAAAAGAAGAAACTGGAAATAACCTAAATTTTCAATTAAGTGAATTGTTCTATATATTAGAATTAATCTATATAAAGGAATGTTATACAGTCATTAATTGTGATGACTATGTATAAACATGTAGAACAGTTACAATCTGATGTTTAATTAGCATATGCTCTATTATTGTCACTATGAAAGATAGATGCTGCACGTTTGGAATTTGGTACACAAAAACGAAAACTAGGTTTGGAGAAAATGATTATGCACTTATTTGGTTAAATATGTTTTGATCTTGTTATATTGCCTTTTAACTTTTGTAAAGATTACATGGTTATGAAACAATAGCTCTTTGGGATCACCCAATAAATGCTGAAATTCTGTGGGGGTGCCCAGCCCAGCCATCCTACAATGACTCCTCTGATCCAGTTACAAGGCCATTCTGAATGGATGGAGGTCTTTGCAATAGAGATGCAGAAGAGAGAGTTTTAAGGCATAAGTGGTTGTTGGTTCTCTTTTGGAACAGTGGATTTTGCTTGTTGACAGTTCCACATGGAGATAAAACAACAGCTGTAGCTTGTTCTACCTTTTCTAGTTTGAGGTGCCTTGAATGAATTCTCCCCTCTTTGGTGACCGCCAAAGTAAAACTCAGTGCCCAAAAAAGTAAACCAAACTACTGTACAAGTCAAGGTAAAGCTGTTCTTGCAAAAGGCTGAAAGAGCAATATTTAACAGTAGCATCCAAGAGCCAGTTCAATTTCTTTTCTCTCATTAAGTGGTGAAATAGTGACATCATGATGTCCATATCTCAGACTCTCTGACAGAACTGAGGTAAAGACGTAAACTGGCTTAGTTCTTTTTTTTAAAATTTTATTTATTTTTATGTGGTACTAAGGATCGAACCCAGTGACTCAGGCATGCCAGGCAAGTGATCTACCACTGAGCCACAGCCACAGCCCCACTGGCTTAGTTCTTTATTCAGAGGAGCTGATCATAAGCTCTCTTGCAGAGCAATGTCACCAGAAGATCCTTGGCACCAAGTCAAAATCCCAGGAATTGAGAGAGGGAAGATTGACCCTTTAAAAAAAGAAAAGAAAAGAAAAGAAAAACGCTACAGGCAGGAGAAGTAGCACAGTAGATGTACCTGAGTCTTCCTAGGCTGTCTAGGTAAGAATGGCCAGGAAGCCTTCTCCTCTGCTTAAGGCTTTTTCCTACTAGATGAAACCGAACACTCCCAACTGGTGGGCAGACTATACAGTGTGTGTAGTGTGGACTCAGTAATCTTAACAAGCACGGGGCACTTGAGGAACGAGCTTACTGGAATCTGTTGAGGGGAGTAGGTTTTGTTAACTGATAAGATGAAGAAAACAGGCTCAGCACCAAATTACAAAAAAAAAAAAAAAAGAGTTGGTTCCATTTTTCATGTGGTCATCATGCAACATTCTGCTTTTCCAAAATCACCTGCATAGCTATACTTATTTGAACATGACTGGCATTGTAGCATCTGTTGACTCCATGACTTTGTTTCAAGTCTCAGCTGCAACCAGCCAAGTAACTGGTTGAAAATTAGAGTAGAAAAAATAAAGATGATCTTTATATTAGAGACTCGAGTCTACACTGAATCCTGCCTACGTCTAAAACCAATATCTGCATAAGATTCAAGGGAATCTCAAAATGGCCCAAACTCCCCTAAACAGCACTGTTTTTAATCTGTTGCCTACAACATACCAATGAGAAAAATCATGGTATCGTATCATAAATTGCTATGCAAATGATGCTATTTGTAAGTATTAACATAATTTAGTGCTTACAGTCATATTCTCATTTCTAATAATTCTCCCAGAATGGAGTCTTTCTCTGGACTCTTAGCCTGCAGGATAGTCTTTCATCAAGAAGCTGAAATTTTTAATAACCTGCCAGCATATGTTTTGTATGTGCCAGGCTAGGCTTGATGACACGACGTCTTCATTATCAAAAGAAACAGGTCTACAAACTGTAATAGGACATTAAAACATGTCTGTGCTCATAAAGTAATGCTTTGATGTCTAAATGTGCACCATTACAATGGTCTTCTGGAACAAAGGAGAATTCTCATTCTAAATTCTCCAAGGCTGCACTCAATGGAGAACGGCGGTTCACCTTCACTTTCAATGCAGTTTCACTCTGAAGGCAAAGAATGTCAATAGTCACGCGCACACACACATACACATAAATATATATCAACGGGCTGGGATTGTAGCTCAGCGGTAGAGCGCTTGCCTCGCATGCATGGGGCCCTGGGTTCGATCCTCAGCACCACGTACAAAGCAATAAAATAAAGACATTGTGTCCATCAACAACTAAAAAAAAATATTAAAAAAAAAAATATATATATCAACATACACGTATGTATATATACACACATATATGTATATTGTACATATATAAAAGCTCTTTAGAACTGCTTTATTTTTATTTTCACTTTTAGGTTCTTAACCGTATCATGGCTAAGCACTGGTCTAAGACTAAAAAGATTTCTGAGTAATTATTTTTTTCCTTCTTAAATTTTAAAAAATGATTTACAGATACTAGTTATTATTCAAGAGTTTCACACTTAATAACACTAACAATGCTGCCAAATGTATTTGGTGACAATTTAAAATGTTATAGTATTAAACGATTGAAATTAAATAATGTACAGAGAGTCTGCTAAGTAAAACTCAGCTGAGTGTCAGTATTGTAAATATTTTTTAAACTTTGTCAAGCGTTTCTAATTTATCATAGTATAGAGTCAAGAGAATTCTTTAAAAATAATTCTTTTGAAATACTGAGACCAGCAAACAATTTGCACACTCAATTTTTAAAAATAAAACAGTCACTTTTATTAAGGTTTAATCTCAATAGTTTTGTTTTAAGAAGGAAATTCTATACAACATGAAATAAAATTCCATTCAAAGAGAACATAAGAGAAACCTCCATGGGCCTCAAAATTAAATACATTTTCCTTGTTTTATTTTTTTCTAGAAGAGTAATTCACTTTGGTATCCTTTAAATAATATGTAAAAAGCTGGCCATGACAGGTACTGCATTTAGTCCATTCCCTGACAGAGGGGAAAAAAGCCCAGAATAGATCATGGGGAGAACCGTCACATTTATCAAAGGGAACTCTCTTTCCTGACTGTTCTCTAGATTTATCTATCATTTCACTTTCCCAAGAATAATGTAGTTCCCTCGAGTGTGCCCTCCCTTCCCATCACTTGTGTCTTGATTCATGTCCCTCTGTAGTGGGATGCTCAAAGCAGATACAAATCACTTTTCACGGCCCACTGTTAGGTATACCAGGAGGGAAGGAACCAGTTAAGGGAATCTGTGTCTCAGTTATCCTAATCAGTAATGCTTTAACCAGTAGGTCAGCCAAAGTGGAAGAGTTGGATTAAGAAAAGCCAGGGAAGCCTAGATCTCTATATGTAAAAATGGAACAGCTTTTAGAGTGGTAGGTTTAATTTATTTTATTTTAAATTTTTTTTAGTTGTTGATGGACCTTTATTTTATTTATTTATATGTGGTGCTGAGGATCGAACCCAGTACCTCACACATGCTAGGCAAGCGCTCTACCACTGAGCCACAACCCCAGCCCCGGTAGGTTTAATTTAAACATTAGATCATGTCAAACTAATTATTAAGCAAAATTGGAACACACCAAGAGGACATATAATTCATCTTACCAACGTACATGGAAGATTTATACATTTTCACTCAGATACTAAGACCTCTTACCTATCACTCAGGTTTTGCCGGGAGATTTTCTGTTGGGCATACTGTTTTCTTGGCATCTCGCAGGGATTAGCAATTACATAAATTTCCTTGGATTGTCTTTAAAAAACATGACTGCTGACAGAATGCTATTATACATTAGCTTCCAGGTGACAACCATTTGCTAATAGAATTTCTATCTCACAATAAAATACAGCTAGCTTAATAACAACTGTTAATAGAAGCACATGATCAAGACCCTCATAGGGCAAATGGTGAGAAGTACAATGTTACCTGAAGAAGATAAGAAAAAAATCACTTCTTGATTATAATAATTGATTTGAAAATGGGAATAAAGACTATTAGGGTCCAAAGAAAGGACATTTAAAATAACCTAATGAATCCCTTTCGTTTTTTAGGCAAGGATGGAAGCCCAAGAAAACCCTGCCGGTAAGTGACAGAGTGAATCTAGAAGAGAGAACTTTTCTCTCCTTGCTGAGCCTTTGCTCATTTCCTGTCTAGGGACACTGTGGGGTGAGCCACTGCTGAACACTCACTTGCGCCCATTTCTTGTTCCAGTCTTCCGAGCCGTATCTGTCACTCTCCTTTAGCACCCACTGGTAGCACTTTAGGTGGGAAGGAATGTCACAAAATGCTATCCCGTTTCCTCCAAACTCCAAGTCCATTTTAAAGAGCCAGCGTTGAATTCGCAGGTGATCGGTCACCAGCTGGGTCAGCTGTTCTATCATCTGTGGAACCAAGACAGGGCAGCGTTTAATAGAGGTTCCTTTCTATCATATTAGCCTGATTGTGGTACCCCACACGTGTCTTTACTTCACAAAGTCTGTTCATTTTGTTCTCTTCTACTTATTAAGATAGGTTACAGAATCTTAAGTAATGTATATATGATATGAAAAAACTGTTAGCCAATTAGACCAAACATGTTTAAAGTTTGGTTGATGAAAAATTCCCAAATTATCACTTTGCAGGCTTTTTTCCCCATATTTTTTATTTGGTATATTTTACATCATGGTGGGATTTGTACATATTCGTACATGCATACAATATAACAATATAATTTGGTCAATATCATTCCTCAGTATTTCTCCTTCTCTCCTCCCTTCCCTTGTCTTTTTCCTCTACTCTGCTGATCTCCCTTCAATTTTCATGAGAGCCTCTCCACTCATGCCCCACCTTTCTTTTCCTTTCTCCTCTCTAGCTTCCTCATGTGAAAGAAAACAAACGACCCTTGACCTTCTGAGTTTGGCTTATTTTGCTTAACATAAGGGTCTCAAGTTGCATCCATTTTTCCTTCTAATGACATAATTTCATTTTTCTTTATGGCTGAATAAAACTCCATTGGGTATATATCACATTTTCTTTACCCAGTCATCCACTAATGGACACCTAGGCTGGTTCCATAGTGTGGCTATTATACATTGTGCTGCTAAAAACATGGGTATTTGTTTTGTTTGGCTTTGGAAAGTAAAAGAAAAATCCTTAAATATCTGTAATTGAATCTTGGTATTGTTTCCTTTCTTTCTCAGAGGATTATGTGCTTACTTATTGATTCCTCAAATGATTTTTTTTATAGTTTGAAGACTATAAAGAGTTATAGTCTTGAAAACTTTAACTGTTTGGAGCTTTGTTGGGCTTCTAAATGCCCTAACCCATAAAACATTTAATTTTTTCCTCATTATCATACATGAAATGCATTTGTCTGGCTAGCCACATTTACTGTCTGCATGATATGAACACATATATTCGAGAACAAGGCAGATAAAGGAGAAGAAACATTGAGGGAAGCCTTTCTGGAATATACGCCTTTCCCACATTTTTTTTTGGAAGCATTCCCTCAACCACTAGGCTCAAACACATGGAAGTTTTAGGAATAGAAAAGAATGCCAAGCTTTAAAATCAAAAGGATGATGACAATAATATTTAAGATTATTAAACTCTTCTGGAGCTAGGCCTTTGGCTCCTGTAAAGTTCTTTACATGAATTTTCTCATTTAATGCTCACAATAGCCTATGAGGAAGACATCATTGTTAGACCCATTTTGCATATGAAGAGAGGCTGCTTGATTTAAATAACATGCCCACCATCACACAACACTGAGTGGCAGAGAGAGCTAGGGTTCCTCCCAGGTTGCTCTGACTCCAGACCCTAAGCTGGATCCCTGTCCACAGTGCTGCCTATCCCAGTCTGCAGAGGGATGGAGAAGGGCAAAGTGGAGAAAGGTTAGAGGAGGAGCCAGAGAACATCTTGGTTTATAGTCAATAAGTCATTTGGGGTGTGTTTGAATCAGACAAAAGTCTATAGCAGGACTACTTAGTTATAAGTAGTACTATCCTAGTACAGCTTTGTAGAAAAACAGCTCATTAGATTATGAAATGATTTTTTGTCTCATCTTCTCATCAGACTTTCCAGTTTATACTTCCCACAATGCAACAAAAGGGCATTCAGCATTGTTCTTGGAGATGGCCCCCTGTACTGGAGCTCTCTGCAGCACTTAACTCTTTTCTCTTTTCATGCCTTCTCTTCACTCAGCAAATGGATTTTAAAAACCTTATTTTAAACTAAAGAGTGTGAAAAGAGTCAAGATTGATAAGTTCTGTTGCAGTCTGGAGC
Organism: Geosciurus inauris; assembly: GCA_004024805.1. NCBI lineage: Eukaryota > Metazoa > Chordata > Mammalia > Rodentia > Sciuridae > Geosciurus > Geosciurus inauris. The sequence continues at coordinate 44,432 of PVHX01010607.1, read as the reverse complement.
TATAAGAGTAAAAGGATTTTGTTTAAAGGCACAATCTGTTGACTTGAATTGCATCTATGCAGCAAGTGCTCTTGGGGAGGGTACTTGACATAGCAGTGTGGAAGAGACAGCAAAATGGCCACACTTGGGGGTCCCTGAAACCTCACGCAACTATGGGGTGTTCAGTTAGATTGGCAATGAAATTGTCTTAGCTCCCTAACTAACAAGTAGTCTCTGGATGATCTGGCTGTTCAAATGACAAGTCTACACACACAGGAATGAACACAGCCTAGGAAGGTTTCTAATGTGTCTTCCAAAATCACATCCCTTGTTCTCTAATGTGTCAAGAGGACAGATTCTACATTTAATCATACTATGCTGTATTGCAATCATGCTTGGCAAAAGTAGAAATGGTCTTTGGATCATTGTAGCAGATACAATTCTTTGCTAGTCTAAGGAAAGGTGTTCTGGCAGATCTCCCCCCCCCCCCATATATTTGGATATATTGTGTATTCGGAGGTTTCAACTACTAACAGAATTATTATCTGTTTCTTCCAAATCCTATTATTTGTTGCTTCTAAGAATCCTATAAATAGGCGTCTGTTGATGGATCCCCTACAGTAATGAAAACGATCAATAGTATTGTAAAGATTACACCACTGGAAAGAATTATGTGCTATCTTTAAGTGAAAATTGAACAGTGCTTTAAAACAGCATTGCCATTTTTGATTATTTAACCAAAGCTGTCAATATTTCATATGAAGCACATGCCAGACAGAGAACTTGTGTGGTTACTTTATGGATCAAATAGGAAGTACTCACTGTGCACATGCTAGATTTGTGAAAAAATGAAAAAATAAATAAATAATAATAATCAGTTAATCATAAACTGAATGACTTTATCCTATTTCCAAACATTTGTTATTTTTTTAGTTTATCTATTCAAAGATGTAATATGTTTTTTTAGTTGTGATTCATTTTATACAGTAAAGAGCAGAAATAGAAAAATGACTATGGCAAAAAAATCCAACTAATACTCAGGAATACTTATTAACCTAAGTTAAAATAATCACAGCTTTCTTTTATCAGCTTTAAGTTTATGATGCACATTGGCAAAAAGTCAGGGTTATTGATTCATCACCATCCGTAGATTCAAAATACTGAAACGCTCAGATCGATTAGGTAGCGTAGTCACTCTGGAAAAATCTCAAAGGAGTACTTCAGTTCTTGATGACTTCAGATGTATGTTTTCCAAACAGAGTAGAACTCAGTTATAACTTGGTTTATTGTTATACAATCTGTACATACCACAGATCGAATAAGATCCCTCAAATTTGATGTGCCTATGAAAAGGTTTTTAATCCTACTTCTGAATAATAGTATTCGAGGTTTTACTGCATTAAAAATTTACCATAATTACCATAATTACCAAAAATTTACCATTTACCATAATTAACATACTAAGCCCCCAAATATTTTACAGCAAAGACTGCCTGAGTCATCATCGGTGAAGATGAAGCTAAGACTTGGTATAAATATTGTAAGCCATTTTAAAGCCTCAGAGATTGTTTCATGTAACATGCACGCATGAACTTGTGTCATTTTAAAGTATATTTTGCTTGTATTAAGTCTACTAGTCAAAAAATTTGACCGGGAAGCAGAGTCAAGCAACCTACCTTGTTATCTTCAAATTCCAGTACAGGCAATGACTATGGAGGCCACCAGGGCCCTTTCCATCCCACTCTTACTAAAACTGCTTACGTCATTTCAAGACTGCGCTTCCTTCAGGAGTCCACCCATTGTCAAGAACACTCTAGCAAAACCGAGACACTTTAGGGCAATTTAATAAGCTCACTTTGCCTTCAAACTAGTCTCTGCAAGGTATGATCTGTTGAAAGCTTGATTTGGGGGTCGGGGGCTATCATGAGCAGGCTACTGAGAGTAGAAAGGAGAAGCCTAAACAGTGCCCTTCATAAACTGCCTCATTGTGAAGGGTTCTGAGAAGCGGGTGGGAGGGACAATTTGTGATTGACTCGGAGTGATGGTCAAGAGGTGGACTGGAACAGAGGTTAGGAATGTTAATGGCCTTTTGTTTTTTAATTTTATTATGATAACAGATGGCAGTTAAATCAGAGAACACCTGCCAGGGCTGACTCAAAGAGAAAATGCTTCCAGTGGCTAGTGTACCTCTCCAAATACGTTGGGACCTAACCACGTGTAGGAAGATGGCAGAGCCACAGACCTGGTCCTGAGCAAAACCAGAAGCAGTTTTGTCCCTGGAGCCAGTTCACTTGACCTTTGTGGGATTTTCCTCCTATCCCCTTTAGGGCCTTTCAGAGGAACCAACACATTTTTTACAGGAACGAGGATGTCTGTAGCACTCTGCAACTTGACCTGGCAGGGAGCTTCCCAAACCTGGAGCTTCTCAAACCTGCTTTTGTTAGCCAAAATGGACTCTGGTGTCTCTTAGGGTCCTACCACATGGCTGACTGGGCGATATGATGATGAACTAATCCATGTAAAGGCATTAAATATTGATGGTGGATTAATTCAAATAATACATAATTAAGAGTCTTCAATGTCTTCATCCAAATGAGTAAATATTTTGAAAATCCCAGCAATTTTTACAAGATTGATAGAAAGATGCTTTCAAACCTGAAGGCCCTATGTAGATCCCTTCCAATCAACTCAAGTATTTCCATATTCTTCATTGGTTAGGGCGAGCTCCAGATCCTCTGAAGTTGCACAAAATCAAGAGGCTAGGAAATATTTGAACAGTGCCTTATTGGTCCACCCCACATACCTGTTGAAAATTATAGAGGGTGTATATTCCAGGAGGGACTGGCACGTTGGCTTTGTCAAACATCCGTTTACTTCCGGACTTGGTGCTATAAAGATGGACTAGTTCAGGCTCTGTGCCCAGGATGGGTACATCTAACATGTCAGCCACAGCCAAGTCATCTCTGTGGAGGAGCCCGCCCACGATGTAGGCCTCTCTTCCCTGGATGAGATTCTTTATTCTTTTGATTGCCTTGGGACTGTACATCAGGTGAGTGGCCAAGCACATGTGATGCTTCTGGGGGAAGATCATATTATTCTTGTTAGAAGGTGTCCTCGTTCTAGTCCATACACCTAATTTATAATGTTGCACATAATAAATACATTATTAATAGCAGGGTGGGTTATGACCTATCCTGTTGTTTAGCAGTTTAAATTGATAAAAGCTGTTGGGGTGAGGTTCCATAATCGCTCACATCTTTAGTGTGTTGGAAATAGGCTCACTGGGAATAGAACTAATTACTACACATCTGTATTTATTTGATCCACATAGAATTATCCTTCTGTCAGAAGGGAAAGAGGCTGGCGGCCTTTGGATAATAGTGATTCATTTCTGCAACACTTCTGGTGTGGTTTAACACTAAAGCGCCTAGAAAATCAATACAAAAATGAAGAAAAAAGCCCCATAGTATATTCTGCACTATATAGACCCCTAATCTGACAATTAAAAAAAATGCTTCAGTAGGAAAGAGGGACTTCACTTGATACCTCTTTCCAAAATTCTATCACAAAGTTCATTTCATAGAATATGCACCTTTTTAAAAATATTTTTTAGTTGTTGATGGATCTTTATTTTATTCATTTATTATTTATATGTGGTGCTGAGGATCGAACCCAGTGCCTCATGCATGCTAGGCAAGCGCTCTACCACTGAGCTACAGCCCCAGCCCAGAATATGCACTTTTGTAGTGAGTACCAATGGTTCTAGGCAACAGCTTTGGAAAGGATTCATGAATACAAATTATTTGAAAATTTCAGCAAAAGTCAAATTTATTTTCCAATAACAAACTCTTTTTATTTTATTTTGATTAGTCAGACCCAGCTCAGCAATGCATGTGACTGCCTTATTCAATTAAATAAGTCATTCTATCCATGCCTAATAGGGGCAGAGGACAGAACCAGGTGGTCAGCACACACCAAAACTAATACAGCCATGTTTCTGTTTTTAAGGAGTGGGGACACAAGAACACTTAACACATGACTAATACAAGGTAAACAAGACTATAGGGAGCTACAGAGTTCCTCAGAGGTATGGAGGACGGAGGCAAAGGCCATATGCTGGTAGAGAAAGCTGAAAAGGCAAGTTACTCATTCTCCTTGTGTTTCAATTTCCTTATCTGTAAAATGGGTATCTCATGAGGATGTTGTGAGAATTAAGTAAGATAAAGCATGAAAGCACATATAAGCACCTAGTGAACGTTTGCTAGTATTATCATCATGAACAAGTCTGGAGTCGAGGTGAATTCTAAAGTATGGATAGGATTCTGTCAGGTGGAGACGGGCATGGGAAAGACATTATCCAAGGATGGACCACCAGAACCAAGACTGTGTTTACTTCTAAAAAAGAGCAGCATGGCACACACAGCAGCTTTGGGCTTTAGCGTCAAGGGAGAGCTGACTTTGAATCCAGCTCTCACACTTATGAGCTACATGAACTTAGGTAAGTAACTTAGACTCTGCTAGCCCATTTCTTTAGGTGTTAAGTGGGGAATAAAAATACCCATACCTGGGGTTGCATTAAGGCTAAAGAAGATCACAGATATAAGACACCAGGTATAATGCATGACATTGAGTAGATAGTTAATAAATGGTAGTAGCTATTTTTACAGGGAAAATACTTTTTAAAAAATAAAGCCATTAAAATGTCATACTGATAATATATGCAAATATGGCAAAGTCTTCAGGGGATTCAAGGGTCTTTTATGGACTAGCACTAACTTCAATTTTAGTGAAAAATTATCTACTTGTCTATGCATAAAAATGTGGAGAAATACTCAGTGACTGTTTTCAGGAATACCCAATATATTGTTTTGCAAACTGTTCAAAAATAGCATAACTTCTGAGTGTGGGAGAAAAAGAATTGGCCTGGGAAAATCCCCTGGATTTCAATCCTGCCTGAATTTGTAACTAACTGGGTGATTTAGAATATTTAGCCTTGCTGAGTGTCAGTTTCTACCTTCAAGGAAGAGGTTGGACTAGAAATTCCTAGCATCCTCCAAGCTCTGAAATAACTTTCTCCCTAAAACCAGAGCCTTCTGACTTGTTGTTTAATGGTTATGAAGTTTGCCAGGTGAAAATGGCTGGTAGGAGTAGTGGCGAGATACAAGTGGTAGGCTGTTCCAGAAGCAGGTTCTCACATAGTTCACTTATTGTTTAATGGGCACAGAGCTTCTGATGGGGATGATGGTTTCCTAACAATCTAAATGTGCTCAATGCCACCAGACTGTATAGTTATAAATGGTTAAGGTAGTAAATTTTATGTTATATATATTTAACAACAACAACAGCAACAAACCCCAAAGCAGGACTCCTCTGAGAAGATCTGTATGATTTACCCTATTGGACTCTTCCTCTAGATGAAGAGTTTTATCCTAGGTTCCTCAGATCTATGTGATATGCCTTTTCTACTATAATTGAAATTCATTTTTTAAATATACATCTGAAAGTGCAGTTGTAGGAAACCCAACACTCTCTTGGACAATGGTTAGTGGTAGGTAGCACCTGGTGGGATTTGATTCCCTGGTTGGTCACTGTTTATTTTGATACTTTCCTTCTCCTACAAATTATCCCAATAAGGAAATATAAGGATAAAATAATAATAAACTGTCCAGGGAGCTGCTGATTTGAGTTACAATGTCCACGGTGGCTTCTCAGGGCACCTGAAGGCGTCTCTCAGACACAATCCTGGTGACTTAACAAGGGCAAGGCCTGTGTTGTCTGTTCTCTCCTTTGATCCATATAATCCTGTAGTGATCAGCAGTCCGTTTTGGAGAAAAAGGAAATTGGGGCTCAAAAGATTTGCCCAAAGTCACATAGCTTGTAAATGGCAGAGCAGGATTCGAACCCAGTTAGCAGGGATGACAGCCACAGTTCCCACCTTACAGAGGAGCACTGAAGGTCTGCAGAGTTGATGAGCTGTGAAGAGGAGACAGCAGAAACCTCATGGAAAGTTCTGAGCACATTTCCAGCCAGGACGGATTTCTGTCTCCTCTAAGTTTGCTTATTTGCTTATTTCTCTTGGCAAGTATGGTCTCCAGCTCCATGTGATAATCATCTGTGGGCCGTATTCCTCAGGCAAGATGCTGCCACAGTATCGTGTTCAATAAAGATTCAAATGTGAGTGAGTGACGGCAAAGGACACATTACTGACTGCAGATCTTGTGTGACCATTTAGAAAAGATCAGTATCATCAGATCCAGACAGCAGATTAACATGCATATGACAAAGAATCTAAAATGTTTCTGATTCCTTCACACTATGGCTACAGTTAATTTATCACCATTGATTTTTTTTTTGACCAAACAAAAGGAGTTGTTCAGAATGTCTTCTTTTTTTTTTTTTTTTAATTTTTTTTTTTTTTTAGATATTGATGGATCTTTATTTTATTCATTTATTATTTAAACGTGGTGCTGAGGATCGAACCCAGTGCCTCACGCATGCTAGGCAAGCGCTCTACCACTGCGCTACAGCCCCAGCCCCTCAGAATGTCTTCATAGACATTAAAATGTCCAAAAATAGACATGATGACTTTTATAAGACCACATTTGCCATTACCAATTCAAGCGTTGTATAGTAACTTGGAGAGATGTACAAACAGATTTTTGGCATGCTTTAAAAAAATCTCTTCAAAGCCATCCATTTGAATGAAAATCAGCACTGGTACAATCTCTCAAGCCCATTAAAAAGAAATAAAGCAATAGCTAAATATGCATGGGAATGGATTTGAAAGTGAGAGTTTAATTTTTATATTTTAAAAAGTTTATTGTGTATGAGTGATTAATCACTCAAACAATTTGAATTTAAGCTATGAGAAGAAGTATTAGGTACCTAAAGCCTTGCCTACTTGTTTCTACTGGCCAAGATGCCAATGTACACTCTGACTAGACCTCTGCAGGGGGAAGGCTGACTGCCTATCTCTTGCTTGGAGGTCGAAGAGTGTGTACACAAGGGTAGATTTTTCGAGGGTAGGACTGGAGAGTTGGAAAAGACTTTGGAATTCTCTAACCCATCACTTCATCTTATGGATGAAGAACAGAGGACTAGATATGTAAAGGTTTGCCCAAGCCCACAGGGCCATTCTGGAGCAAGGCAGTCTTTCCAGGTCATGAGAGAGTTCTGGGGTGGGCAGAATTGGTTCATGGTCTGGCCCTATAGGAACCTTGGATTAGAAAAAGAGTCTTGGTCACTACAGCCATAAAAGGAGAGTGATGGTTTCAGTCCTGTTACATTGTTCTAAGGATCAAAGGAGAAAATGTGTGATAAGAATTTGACAAACCTTAGTTCACTCATTTTCCTTCTCACAAATCCCCTTCCAAGTTCCAGCCTCTTTAGTGTATCTGAAGATGTTCCTTCTGGCAGCTGGTGGGTGTTAGCTTTGTAAATGGAGAGGGCTATCTTTGTCAGAAGATTTTGAGTCTTTACTTACACAAAAGAAATCTCCTCAAAATTGGATAGTCCAATGGGTGTTAAAGTATGGATTGTTTAACATGGAAAGCGTAATTTTGAAATTCTTGTCAAAATGTAGAGGAATTCATTTCAAGCCACCTTATTCTAGAACATGGCCCTTGCAGTTCCACGAGTTTCCAAAGGCTCTTGTCTAGGGATGTATTCCACTCAGAATTCATTCCATTCATTAAAAATCAGTGCATTTGAAAAATAAATCTGAACCTTGTTTCTTAGGAACCATGTGACCATGAGGTGGGGACACCTGTGTGGAGGTCAGAAAACAGGGGTCCTGTCAAGATGCTGTCCCTGTGTAGCTTTGTGATCATGTGGAGTCCCAGCCTTTCTCTGCCCTGGGCATCCTCCACACAAAGCTAAACAAAGGGATGATGTTATAAATTCACCTATTTTGGTGCCACCAATAACTCTGCAATTAGGCTTTGGTTACACAGAAACTGGGCAGGGGCAACTCAACTAAATCTGAAAGTTAAACTGGGATATTTATTTCCTAAAGTCCAACTAGTAGTCTAATCAGTAAAGCTGTTAAACTTGCAATAATATTTCACTGATGTGTACCAGAGCGTTGCAAGTTATAAAATTTCCAATTTAATTTTACTGCATCCCTGAAGCCGTAGTAATTAGAAGACAAACTCACAGGGAAGAAGTTTACAGCTTCAGGGGTGATAATTTTGAACCTGTCCTGCAGGTCACTTCTGTCCTCAAGGTTCCCTGATTTGACAGCTGCATGTAGACTCAGGATTTTATTGTAATACAGCACTAACTCGTCATTCATATCATGGGAGCAGATGTAGATGACATTCACATTGGCATCTAAAACACAACAGGCACAATGTTAATTACTGGTATAAAGGTAGATGACATTATGAACTCTGGCATCCAAATGATGTGCAGTTTAAAATAAAAAGCATATCCATAAGCCACAATGAAGGTAATTTAGATTGGTTTTGCACACATTTTAGCAATCTAAGCAGCCTGTTTTGCATTATAGCATTTCTTTATATAAATAACACCACCATCAACAAAATACACACAGTGTTTGCTTTAGAAGGAAGACTGTGAGGTACCTTGGAAATCTCCTTTCAAATAATACAGGGATTCAGCTACACAACTCCCATTAACATCAATGGGAATTTATCCCATTAACTTCAGCAAATTATAAAACAGAGCCATTAACTTTAGAAAGCTGATGAAATTGCAATTTCTTACTCTACTTGGACTTGACAGGGCCAATTCAGGGAATGTCTTGTCCAAATAAATGGTCTGATTATGACCATAGCAATGATTATTTCAAGAAACCAACCTTTCTCTGCTCCATGCCCAAAGAGGAGTATATTACTTCAATAGCACATCTAGTGATTCTTGGTCTAAAGGAAACACCATCTTAATTTAACTGTTCTCTTTCTTAAGATGTGCTTCTTATTATGTGCATAGAAAGAAATCCTAATTAAATATCCCATTCAAATGGAATAGTGAGATGAGATTACTCACCCCATGCTGCAGAATATTTTAGGGAGTGTGGATGGGAAATTAGCAGCCAATGGAGTTATTCATTCATTCATAAAATAGCTGATGGCTTTAAATATAAGTAGGGACAAAGTATGTGGCTAGACATGGAGGGGATCCAGCGATCAAAGTGACTGAGATGCTGCCCTCCATTAGCAACCACTTCACATGCGTGAAGAGCTGCAAAACACAGTGGAGAAGCCGGCAGGCCAGGTGTTCAGGAAGGTTCCAGGAGGGAGTGCTGAAAGTGCTTCCTTGGGCAGGGAGGACCGCAGGGGATTGTAAGACTCCTCTGTTCATTTCGGCAGAGTACACAGAGAATAGACTGACTAAAGTCTGGTTCAGCTTCCCAGGACCCTGGGCCCATTATTTAACCATTCTAAACATTTGTTTCTTCATTTGCAAATGAGGAAGTAAAACTACTTAGAGTAGTTTTAGAGAGTATTAAATGAAAGAATATATGTGAAGTACCTGGTGCAGTATCTTGTACATAGTTAAGTGCTCAATAAATGGCACAGGTGCATGAATCTAGTCCACGGCCCGCCCTGACCAGGCCAGCCAGCAGCAATCCCTCCACACCTGTGCTCTTTTGGATCAGCCCCTAAGATTAGCATGATGAAGTAGTGTCCTCTGTTGTTCCATGTTATTATTTAGAATCTACTAATCTCTCCAGGCTCCTTAAATTCAAGGTTTATACTCTTTCCTATATTTCTCCAAGCCCTGATAAGAGTGCAAAGTACATAGGCATATACTGTGGGTTGACGGAGGGATTTGGGAGAATGAACACGTTTGGGAAATATGAGGTCTTAGACACTTCCTGAGAGCCACTGTACGTGGGAGAAATTTCCCCCTCTGGAGTCCTAGAAGTGAGGTCTTCTGAACTGACCCAGTGCTGGGCTTGCAGTAGGTACTCCATACACATAAATATTTAAGTGGCTCATTTAATTTTGGGATTGAATCCAGGGCACTTAACCACTGAGCCACACCTCAGCCCTTTTTATTTTTTATTTTGAGGCAGGGTCTCATTGAGTTGCTTAGGGCCTCACTAAATTGCTGAGGCTGGCTTTGAACTTGGCAATCCTCCTGCCTCAACCACCAGAGCCACTGGGATTACAGGCATATGCCACCATGCCTGGCTGGCCCATTTAATTTTATGAAAGCAAATCACCACAAAAATTTTACAATAAATTAACTGAGGAGACAGTAGTTAATAACTCATATCCAATGGCTGAATAATCAAGTTAGGTATCTCAAATCTTTGTTTTGAAGAAGAAATTAGTGTCTTACCAAATTAGTGGATTTTAAAACCAAATGGGTGATTTTCTTTTAAAGAAAAGTATTTTAAAAAGGACACAGTAAATAACTTATAGACTATGCCAGAAGAAAATTAAATATGTTTTCTTTGGGAAACATTTTGAGGTTACAAATAATAAGAAATCATGCTGCTAATTTCACCTTTCCAGTTTATTTCTGGCAAAGGAAAACATATCACTAACTCTAATATCCAGTATTAATGTGATTTTGTCATGAATCTACAAATGCTCAGCATTAATTGACAGGTAATTATGGAGCTGATATGAAGGTGAAAGTTGCTTTGATGGTTAACCAATAGTCAAATCAATTACTCTTTTACTTCATTCATCTAAGAATTTAAAATACCATCCACTGGGGTCTGCCTGACAATCCTGACTTCACAGTCACTTCACAGTGCTGTTTCCCCTTCATAAACAGAAAAATCAACTTTTTATTAGCAAATAGTGGAATAAAAAGAATAATTCTTCCTCAAAATTATTATTCATTTTCTAGTTTCTTCCTATTTCGTAAGAAAGTACTTTTTCTTTCATTTACTACTTCTAAACACTCTTCTTGAAGCGATTACGAGATTGTACTCCTATATCATGAAGATAATGTAATGAGAAAAGACATAAACGCTTCAGAAATGTCCATATTAGCAAAAATTTTCCATTCAGTCTGGACACAGACGGAATTACTGAACTAGAAAAGAAGCCGAATGCTTTCAAGTCTTTTCTAGTAATGAGAATCTTCTGTAAAGAAATCTTTCGGGAAAGAGACAGTAGGTTCTATATATAGAAAGGTATATCAAAAGCTGAAGAAAAAAATTAATTCAAATAAATGAGAGCAAAGTCTGCCCTCTGCTGCACTTCAGTGGTCTCCATCCAGTCAGGTTTTTGGTTGAAATAGTTCAGCCCTAACAAATCAATCTCAAATCATTAATTTTTTTATAATGTTGAAAAACAATATTAGTGCCTAGATAATAGATTAAAGCAATTACACTATTATTATTTTAGGACACTGTAAATTTCTAGTACTGATGTATTTTTGTCACCAAATGGCATTTATAAAATAATAATGATGCTGAAATATATATGAATCATGTAAAGTATGTCATTCCAGGGAGCCAGCTAAGTTGGTCATTGATAATTTAAAATTTTTTCTTGTTTGGCTTAAATAAGGGCCAAAGCAATGATATTTTAACAAAACAAAGACATTCTTATCTGATAACTGATAAAGATCTAATTTTTGTTTAGTCCTAAAATTTTGGCCAGTTTCTCATTAACCGAATTGATGTTATTGCTTAGGCTTTGCAATCTATATATTTTAAAGCTTATCTTGAACTCTGGCCTTGACCAGTGTCAATCAAAGTCATCACATTCATGCATTCTTCTCTCCTGGGCCCAGGTAGGTGACTGAGAACTGACCAAACCAATATCAGGACTTGACTTTTACAAAGATGTATTCATCACTCAATCAAGGTCTGTGTTTCTAAGAATTTCCTTCACTGGGCATTTAATTTTTTTAAATAATTAAATGCTCTATATTTACAGAAAAGCTTCTTTAAAAATCTATCTCCATTTCTGTGTTATGTTTACGATAACAACACAATGCTTCATTTCTGATACCAACTTCCAGTCATTCTTCAGCTAATATCTTAGGCAATATTGTCACAAATATAAAATTTTGTCCTCACACACTTGCAAGGATTCAGTAAGTCAAGAAGATTTTTGTCTATAGGAGAGAAATTCTTATCTAAACCTACAGCAAAAATATTTAGAAAACTCCCCAAGTAATTGATTAAAATGCCAATTTTTATTCAAGTTGATCTCACTGTAGATGTTACTTAAAATGAAACATTCAATTGTCCTATAAGTGGCTTAAAAATCCAAGCTTTTTCCTTGTAGAGGAAAACAATATATAAATAAGAAGGAACATTGTATCAATATTCACTGACAAGCAAAGAGTCATTTGGGTAAAACTATTTACTGTACCTATGATGTCACACAGCCGTCCCAACTGCCTGTTCTGCTGTATGTTGAGGTCGGTGACACCTTCTCGCGCATGCTGGGAATATCCTACAAGGTAAACGTGGTGTCAAAACCCAGAAAGAGCAAGTTGATAGAGCAAAATGGCACATGAGAATTTCAAAATGTCATGGTCCACATTTTGAGGAAAACATCTTCTCTGTAGCATCTCACAGAAACAATACAACTCCCGAGAACAAGGTCCTTATTTCTCTGAGGATTAAGCATTGTTCTGGGAGATGTGCTGAGCAGCACCTTCTGCAACAGAGAGGTTCCTATTTTCTAATACCAACAAAGCTTCTGAGAGTCAAGATGACAAAAACATGGAGAAAATTTCTAACACTCACCATGACTACTCAAAACTGCATGTAAGAACATTATGCTCAGGTTATAAAAATTGTTTCAACTTTTTTTTTTGGTACTGGGGATTGAACTCAGGGGCACTCGACCACTGAGCCACATCCCCAGCCCTATTTTGTGTTTTATGTAGAGATAGGGTCTCACTGAGTTGCTTAGCACCTCCCCGTTGCTGAGGCTGGCTTTGAACTTGCGATTCTCCTGTCTCAGCCTCCCTAAATGCTGGGATTTCAGGCTTGAGCCACCGCACCTGGCTTGTTTCAACTTTTTAACTTGTGCATCCTGTGTGGCATTTTGAAGATGTGTTCCAGAATCAGTCTAAACTGACACACAGATTTCAGATAAACCCCTTACTGTCAAGAATATGTATTTAAGGAATTCTCATATCAAAGAAATAGGCTTCTGCTCTCAGTCAAAAGAACTTTGAACTCTCAAAGTGCAATAAAGTTGAAGACAATGACTTTGTCAGTACCAAGGAACGTCCTGAAGTTTACCTTCCTTTCTGTTGGAAACAACAGAAGGAAAACTTGTACAGATTACTATTGTCCAAAAATCTTCCACGAAGGAAAAGTAGCAGCAACAACTTTCGGCTGATATTTCAGGTCTTAAGAGGGGGGAAAAACGTGGATCCTGACAGGAACTTAAAAGGCATGCAGGCTCATAGCACTGTCGTTGTTATATAAAATCAGCAACCGAAGGTGTAATTGTAAAAAAAAAATAAAATCGCTTTTCACATTTTGAAGAGATGCTTCAATGCCTCCTTGTGGTTAGTGAGCCCAAACACATGTTTCGAGTTCAACTGCTGTAGATAAAGTGGTTTTATAGGCTACAGCTTCAAGATGTGACACTGATTTTCTTTTCAGCATAAGGAAAACTATAGCAATTCAGGCAACAGGGCTTCAGACCAAATGAACTCCGATAATTGGCTCTTTGCTTTGATGTCAGTGTTTAAACGCTAGACGATGTCTGGAAAGTAAATGAGCTTACAGTTCATCTAGAAGTCTCTCTTTGCTTTATGGATATGAATTTAAGAATTAAAGAGGCAGAAGGACCAATGGGCTGTTGGAATTATTTTAGAAAAGATTATTAGATTTTCAAATAATTTAGAGAACCATTCCATATAAGAAAGCTAATACAGACAGGCCCAATTTCAAGGTTGTCTTTATATATGAGTGCAACATTTTGCTATGTGTATAAGTCTATCTGTGTTCACGTAAATGTTTAGAGAGATATATTGTGAATAACATACATCAAGACTATAAGAAAGTAAGAAAAATGCCTAAGCAACGGAGTACAATTAAGGGCCTGACTGCATGCCAGGAATGTATTTCCTTTCAGAAGTAAAGATAAAAGGCAGTGTGAGATGTCTCATTAAGATGATGTCCAATTGAAAATATAAAAGATGTTTGATCACTTTGTAGCCGCATAGGCAGCCTGTAAGGGAATAAGTCTGTATTTCATTCATGAGCTTGAGGTCAGTTTTCTGTCAAATTATTTGGTGCCTACATTACACTGATCAAAGGGGCATATAAGATGTCTATGCAGGATTATGGTAGACTTGGTTACCCTCTTAGCCCTACTAATGCACCCATTTTAAAGAATCTCATGCTAACAACAATACTGATACAAAGGGTTGTATAAAGTAACAGATATGAAAACAACTTGTAAACTGCAAAGTGCTGTGTAAGTGTAAGGTATTTTAACATTATGGGATATGTGCACTTTCAAAGCGCACCACAATCACCACAATGAATTCTATGACAAGCAGTATGGATATTCTGTGACAAGACATGCACATGCTATCAGTACAGCAGAAGAAAGACAATTGTTTTTTTCCCCCACAATATCTTTATTTATTTACATTTTTTATGTGGTGCTAAGGATCAAACCCAGTGCTTCACATGTGCCAGGCAAGTGCTCTACCATGGAGCCACAACCCCAGCCTGGGAACCAAATGTTTTTAAAGTCAGGTTTATTATCATGCTTTGTACATCCACAGGCACATGTGTTGACGCCCAGGTAAAAAGATCCCCGTCATGCTGGCAACATGCATTAAATACAACAGTGAATTAGCAGGATGTTGTGGCTTTGGGACCTCAGCTGACATGCCTGGTAGCAAAGAGACATCACTTGTAATATAATCTACAAGGACATGGCTACTTCAAAAATAAGACTAGGCACATTGGGGGATTTTTTTTTTTTTTTTTTTTTTGGTACTGGGGATTAAACCCAGAGGCACTTAACCACTGAGCAACATCCCCAGTCCTATTTTATATTTTATTTAGAAACAGGGTCTCACTGAGTTGTTTAGGGCCTCGCTAAGTTGTTGAGGCTGGCTTTGAACTCATGATCCTCCAGCCTTGGCTTCCCAAGCCTCTATGATTACAGGCATGTACCATCGTGCCCAGCCACTACGGGATTCTTGAGATACCATCAACCTCAACCCTGTCCTGCTATAGATAAGGAAAGTCAGGATAAGTGCCTTATCTCTTCAACATCACATAAGTGTACAGATTATTATGCAGAGCTGCTACGACATATTTAGCTCTTGTGATCAATTTAGGTACATGAACTCCAGAAGGGAAAAGTGCTTTTGACTATCTCACTTTAATTTTCAATGTGTCTTGGCAGGCAGAATAATGACTATCCCAAGATGTCCTTATCCTAATCCTCAGAATCTATGCGTGTGGTAGGTTACATGACAAAAGGGAAATAAAGTTGCAAATGAAATTGTTTGCTAATTAGCTGACCTTAAAACAAGGAGATTATTCTGGATTTTCTGGCTGGGCCTGATATAATAATAAGGGTCCTGAAAAGTGGAAGAGGGAGGTAGAAGAGTAGGAAGTAAGAGATGGGACTTAGACAGGCACAGGGTTCAATGTTGCTGGCCCTGAAGATGGAGAAAGGGGCTGATAGCCTTCTTCATGTATTCCTTGGTGGATGGCTTCTGCAAATTGGGAAGGGCAACTATTGTTCCCTAGAGCCTCCAGGAAGGACGGCAGCTCTGTTGACCCTTAGATCTCAGCCCTTTCACGCATTTGGGTTACAGAGGTGTAAGCTCGTACATGTGTATGGTTGGAAGCCATTAAGTCTGTGGTATTGTCTGTCTTCTCTTGCTCCCACCAAGGACCACCCCTGTCAGATGCTCTGCCTCCCTTTCCAGCTCTGATGGAAAGGTAAGGGAGGGTCAAGGTCTCTGATACCTGCTCTGTGCTCAGTAAGCCTCGCTGCTGTTGTGGTTGTTCTTTCTTTCCTAACCTCAGCTGAGTCAAACTCAGAAAGAGATTCTCAGAAAGA
The DNA here is from genome assembly GCA_004024805.1 of Geosciurus inauris. NCBI lineage: Eukaryota > Metazoa > Chordata > Mammalia > Rodentia > Sciuridae > Geosciurus > Geosciurus inauris. Next base: position 28,455 of record PVHX01010607.1, on the reverse strand, counting down.
ACTTCATTTGAATAAAGGGAAATTGTTATCACTGCAAGCACAAAAGTACTTGAGCCACCAAGAGCACAGCTGTGCCTTACGCAGCCGGCGGACAGGCCCTCACCCCTCTCAGGTGTGCCCAACCAGCCTTTTCTGAGACGGTTCTGAGCCTCCCCTCGCTGTCGCTCTCTGGCACACTTTCTTCACTACACTCTCTTGTTTCACCATGACACGTTTCCCTTGGTGCCTGTTCACCTGTGTTGTCTGCCTGTCTTCTCCTGGACCACTCCAGGCTGTAAGCTCCCTGAGAGCAGGCACCTGTGGGATCTGTGCCAAGAATCCGGCTCTTGTGTTCTCAGCCCTCTCTCTCACATGTTCTCTTCATTCCCGCCATTCCATTTAACTCTCTAAAACTGGGTTCTCTGATCTAAGAACTTCTGGTAAATTCAAAGAATGAAAAGCAGGATTTGTAGATTTTTTTTCAGGCCCTTATCAGCACAGGAAAATATCACTGGCAGATAGAGGCCTTCTCTCTTTCCTTTTCACTCTGGAGGGGAACAGAGCCTCTTTCCTGATGCCTGTCCTCATCACCTGCAAAATATTCCCCATTTGATAGAACCTTCCATCTTTTCTCAAATAAATTTATTTTCCCAAATAAAATGAAGTGGAAACATTACTGCTTCTACTTCACAGGAAAGATGTTTACCTGAGAGCTGCCTCTGAAGTGATTCAACTACTTTTGGTCCTTTCCTGAACCAAGGATGTCCACTGGTGGTGACTGGCAATACTTCCCCATCTTTTCTACCTTTCCCAGGACCCATTCCCACATGAACATCTATGGGTGACACTAACTGCCGCTGTGTCAGAGGACTAACCTGCTGGGATTGGCTTTTCCTCCACTAGCAGCTATAGAAATCCAAGAGCATGAGCAAGGCCATGCTCAGTGACCAGGCCTCTGTGGCACTGGTGTGACTGTGACAGGCCTCTGCTTTCACAGCAGATGACATGTTCTTGAACACTTGGCCCATTACCCTGTGGGTGACTCCTGTTTCTCTTGTCTCCGAGTCCTAGCCTTACCATGGTACTCAAGGCAGAGAAGGAGTTAATGGCCCAACATTGTATGCAACTAAAGCCAGTGCTTCTCAAATTATGTTCCTGGGACCTAGGGAGTGACAAGGTCATTTTGGGGGAACTGAAAAGTCAAAAATACTTTCAAAATGACATTAAGATGTTATTTGCCTTTTAAAGTCTATTCTCTCACAAGTTACAAAACACAAAACATTTATCAATATGACTGTAATTCCACATTGCAATTAACAGTTCTTATTACCATTGTGGATTTAGTAGAAAACCAAAGAAGAATATATACAATTTCTGAAAAGACTGTAAAATATATAAAATATTCTTCCTTTTTCCAAATACTTATCTCCACAGGGCCAGATTTTTTTCATAGACTTCATCTGAAGAGCAATAGATTGAATATAGAAGCAGTTATGAGACTCCAACCACATTCTATTAAGAGATTTGCAGACCTGTCAAACAATGCCATTCTTCTCACAAAATTTGTTTAGGGAAATAATTATGTATTTATAAAAATGTGCTATTTAGATTAACATTGGCAATGGATTCATTAGCAAATAAGTACTTTTAAAGTTTCTTTGTTTAGTTTCTGATACAGTAAATAACAAGAGATATAATGCACTTAAAGCAATGCTCTTTCAGATTTTCAGTTACCATATGAGTGTAACGCGGTTCTAAGACAAGAAGTTTGAGAACAACTGAATAAACCTTCTGCTATTTTTATGAGAATGAAGGCAAGTACAGAGATTACATTATTTAGTACTTGCAAAATTCATTCATTTCTGTTCATATCCTAATATTAGTGCATTTCATGAAAAGACCATGAACAGGTGTCACTTGACACCCAATTCAATGTTTTTTCTTTGTATTATGGTACAACATGAGCTGGGTGAAGACCAATTGGACATTTTCATATAAAAGGGTCATTGGGCCAGCTATGATCTAACCAGTGAGTGAATGTTGATTTGTTGACATGGAAGAATAGAAATATATTTTAATTTTAGTATGGGCTATAAGGAAATTTGAAAGTTTAAGTGTACTTTGTTCCCGATCCCCAGAGACCTGGGTATTTCTAGGAAAGGCTGTCTGGGAGATGTGGGCAGCCAATTTGCCCCAAGGAACTAGTGTGGCAACTCTTAACTCAGTTATGGACTCCATGCTACTTGCCAAAGTACATGCTGATGTGAAGACTAGATGGAAAGTCTCAATTTCCCAGCCAAGGTAGAAGAACAGACCTATTTAATCTTTGAGTTGTCAACTCAAAAGTGAGAAAGAGAGATGGTGATGTGCCTAGAGGCACAGTAGAAACAACTTCAGAGGGACGCTTACAGTCGCAGTCCTCTGCCCTGCCCCTGTTCACAGGGAATGCAGTTAGGACGCAACTGTCTCATGAGCATCAGGGCTTTCTCAGTTCAGCGTATGGTCAGCTGCACACAAAAGCACATTTCTGTCTTTTCTTACAGGATTTTGTGATAGTACACACCAGCTAAAAAATGTTTTTCGTGAATTTCACAATAACTCCACAATTTTTATGGCATGGAATATTTTGAAGACCAATAATTGTGTTAACCCTAAAGATAATCTACTGAAATAATGCACATAGAGAAAAACAATGAGGATGAATTATGCATATTACTTTAGCCATTACATTGATTGGCAATAAAATAAAAGATTATGTAAAGAAAAGAAAAAATGCCACCTCAATATATCTCCTATCTGCATTTTAAAAGAGGAAGAAAGCAGACGTGGTGGTGCATGCCTGTAATCCCTGTGAGGCAGGAAGAGTGCAAGTTTGAGGACAGCCTCAGTAATTTAGCAAGAACCTGTCTCAAAATAAAAAAGGGCTGGGAATATAGCTGAGTGGTAAAGCACTCCCGTGTTCAATCCCCAGTGCTAAAATGTGGGGAGGGAGGAAATAGAGACGAGAAGGAAAACTCACCACTGGAGATTGGGTTGGCTGACAGTGGCCTCAGATATCTGCTCATAGCATCAGAGTCCTATTCTTGACACATCTCATTGAATGACAATATATTCTAAAAGTCCCTGAGTTTAAGTATAACTGTACATATACTTATAATGTACTATAATAAAGAAGTTCAGGGGTTAAAACGTGGAGGAATTACCTGGCCAAAGGAACTGGAAGCAGGTGTAGTTTGTAGGTTTTATTTAGACCTCAGTCTTTCTAGAGGAATTAGGATTCTTTGTTGCAATTCCTTCTTATTTGACTGATAGATTTTGCTTAAAATAGACGCTAGAATTCTATTTCTGCTATGAACTATGGAATATTATTTTGTTATAATTATATTTCATTAATTAAAATGATAAAAATATGTAATATCCCATTAAGAGATCAGCCTATATATTCTGGAAAGAATTTTTTTATCATCTTATAAAATTACAAGGCCAATCAGTTCCTTTACCCAATTAGTCAATAGCATTCCACTTCTGTGGGTTGAAAATAGCTAAAATATTTGTTACATCCAGGAACACAACCTGCAATATGTAACAGTCAATCAAATTTCATAACACCCCCGTTCAAAGAGGTTACTCTGCAATGTGTTCTTTTAATGTTTGTGTTATCAAACCAAACATTTAAAAGTACATTATAAATGTTTTGTAGTAAAAAATGTTCCTGAAAAGCCATCTTTTCTGCAATCATAGTTTGAAGAAAGCAATTATTCCTGTGTGTGCAAAACTGCATAGCAAATAACCAAATGCCTACAACTGTAATATATTATGTGGTTATCAGTACTTAGCTTTCGTTTTAAGGGTTCAAATAAATTAGTGAATCCCCAATTGGCTGGTGGCAGGGTGTAATTATTTCTAGGGTGACCACAGCAAGTTTCCTATGGAAAGAGAAAAGGACAAGGCTGTGCTTGCTTTAAGTGCCTACCTGAACCCGACAACCCTGCCCACTGATTTTGATGAGGGAATTTGTCTCAACTCTGGAAATAAAAGTATTAGATTGAATAGGTTTGTTTCTTTTTGCAATGTATTTGGAGTAAACATTTACTTTGCTTTCATCCACTTCTATTTTTATGAATTGTGTCAGTCAGTTCCGGGTGCAAGAGACAAAGAAGGTGTGCTGTGTGGAGCCAAAATCTCCTTTGTGTGTTCACTGGGGAAGTGAGAAACAAGCAAAAAAAAACCCGTATCATTTTTTAAAAAAGTATTGTTTAAGAATTCTGTCTGTGCAATATTTAAACTGAATTTGATATCCACAAGTCATTTGCTAAAACCTAAAGCAGAGATTATAGAAATAAATTCTACCTGATCAAATCCGAAGTATTAGTCTCTCGTGAAAAGGTACAATGGGACTTTTAAAATGCTTGATTGAGAAAAATATCTGAGCCCATTCTTATCTTTTAAAAATATATAAATACGTTTTCCTTTACAGTGGGCACTGTCGTTTACAAACAAAAATTACTACATTAGGGAAATCTTCATATTTATTATTTATTTAAATTGTATAGATACATCCAGAAGAAAGCCAGTTTTAATATAGATTTTAAATAATGCTTTCTGATTCTTGTTTCTTTGACCAGATTATTTCCCATTTAATTTATATCCAGCAAGCCCTTTTGAAAGTTTAAGACATTTTCATTTTAAATCATTTTTTATTACCCAGTTTACGTTACCATTACTTTCAGATTTTCGCTTTGTGGGAGACTCCTTTGTATCAGGCTTCCCTGCAGGGCCATTCACATGGGGGTATTTTAAAGGGTCAAAGGTGGAGTGTAGGAGCAAAGAAGTTTGTGGAAATTGCGTCTCCACCACACAAGGCTTATCACCATTGCAAAGAATGGACCCTGTTTCTGGCTCTAGTTGGATAAAGTAGAGAAAGCACAACAAAATTCCCTATATAATATTAGGTCAGGTCCACAATGAATTACAGAACCAAAGGCTCTTGCACCTTATTCTAAGGACCTGAGTCAGTTAATTGGGTCTGCAATTAGCCTCTCTGGTTGCAATCAATTACTAGTGCAATTTCTGTGTGTGAACTAATTTTGTGTGCAAAAGTAGTCTCACCAAGACAAAAGCCTAAGTTGGAATGAAATTCAGATCTGTCTTAGCTCACTTACATCCTAAGAAGGAACAAATTTCTTCTGTGAGCCGTAAGGCGGAGGAAAACTAAAAGGCTCTATGCAACTCAAGTGTCTTCTTAACTTTTGCACAAGTACTTAGCTCTATGCATATGCTCTAGAACCCAGGGAAGTTTGTATTACTTTGTTCTTATTAATATATGGCTAATTGAAAAATAATCTTAATTATATTTATGTAGTAGTTTAAATGTTTTCTTTTTCTTTTCCTATTACTATTTGAATGTGTCTTGTTTCTATACTACACTTCAATACACAAACTGGAATCTTCACACATGAACACAAATAAGTTACAATCCAGAAGATCAATTACTGCATTGCTTTACCGGAAGGACCTTAATAAAGAGCTAATATGGAGATTCAGTGGTTTTTGCTGTTTGTCAAAACTCTTTATCAAGTCAGCGTAGGAAATCTAGCCTCATCCAGGAAATTTAACACACTAGGTGGAAGCCCAAGCAAAACAAAACAAACAATGAGCCACAAATCCCAAACATTTTGACAGCAGCTCATGTTTTAAGAGAACTTCCAGTGCAAATTTCTGAAATTCCCAATGTCATTTTGGCACACCTATTTTACCACTGTGTTTCAGACAACAGCTTTCAAGTTCCCCAATTCATAAATGTAATTAAATAATTACATTAGTGCTAATTAACATGAAACTGCAGATTATTTAAGCGCAAAAAACACTATTCAACTTCTTAATTATTCTTGTTCACACAGCATTTCCTTTTGCTCAGGCGCCCTAGGTGCAAATAAAGCATCCCATCTGCTCGTAATTAGAACTAAATAATTTCAGAGAATGTAGCTTATCATTTTGACTGCACATTTGATTAAAAACAGTGTACAAGCAATATCCTGGCTTATTGGCGTAACAGCCACAACACACACAAGCCTGTGTGCTTCTATCATTAAAGAAGATCGAAAACATTATCCGTTATTTCAGGGGGAAAAAAATACAACTTTTTAGTTCATTTCATACAGATGAAAGCGAATTACAGCAAATCACCTCTCCACTGAATAGCAGCCCCCACATAATGACTTTATTTGCTTAATCCCCAAATTAAACGCCGTTTCGAGCGAGGGCCCTGTGTTATTACTCTCATCATGTCGAGAACATTTTCCTGCCGAGACCAATTTGAATAAAACAAGGGGCCTTCCTTGAACTCAATCAAGGAGCCATAATGTGGTGGGTAATAGAGGTTGCTGATAGATTTGCAGGCAAAAGTGTTATACCTAATGATGGGATATGGATAATCGTCCTCCTGGAGGTCCTGATGCGATTCCAGTTGGCTGCCAGATGCTAAAAATCAAGAAGAGCATTGATCAGTGACAGGAAGCTGTAGTGGATTCATCTAGTCAAACTTCAGCTGTTTTTCCACTGTACAGTTAAGCCAGGCATAAATTATATTAATTGATTTAATTACATACTTAAAACATCTTCCCCAATTAATTTAATTAGGTGGCTACATGATGCTACTGGCAGGGGAAGATTAGAGGCAGCTCACTTAATTAACAGAATATGAATGAAAAAAAGAGAAAGCAAACATAAATGAAATTGTGAGCACTAATTAAAAGGCTGTCTGCAAACTTAAATACTTTCTGACAAAGTGGTGACAGCAATGTAGACAAGAGAGGATTTTTTTTTCCCTAGCAAATTAAAGTGCCAGAAGGTATATATAGGGGGGGAAAGGTAATGCAGTTAAAACATCGATTTTCTGACAGAACTACCGTAGCCCAAATGAAGGGGCTTTACGTCTATAGAAAAATTGCAGCAGATTTTTGCAGACACAAAAGCTAGATTCCCGATTAGGGCTAAAATATGTCCCACGAACAAATATGGGGCTTGTGCATCCTCCGTGGAGGAAAGTAAAAGGCCAGGGAGGCTGAGGGGGAGGGGAGTTGGAAAGGGAAAGGAAAGATAAAGAGACAACTTATTGCAGTCGTTCAAGCAAGAACTGTTTAGAAAAAGAGGTCTGCCTGAGCAGCTGGCAGCCTGGTGCACCTTGGCTCGGATTCGGAAATTCTCCAGGTGTCTCTGCCGCGATTCCTTCAGGATCTTCTTCAGTCGCGTCTTATGGCAACGTAAAAGCCAAGCGATGGCGATCACACCTGACGCCCACTTCTGCTGGCGGTAAACGAGGAAGAATTTTCTTGCTTTGTAGCATTTCCATGTGGCTTGGATCTTGATGGCAGCCTCTGCCTTCCCACCTTGGCCCTTGAACCTCTGTCCTGGACGGTTTAACAGCATTTGGACGTGAATTGGGTTCTCCAGCACTGAGAGGAGGTTGTATCGGGTAAGTTTATTATTCAGCTCAAACTCTGGAAGGAGGGCCAGCAAGTTCTTCCCTTTGATTTTGACTTCTGGTATTGCGTAGTCCCTGAGAAACTTCTCGATATGTTCCAAGAGAGAAAAAATACTCCCCCAAGCTAAGCTAAAATGCTCCTTGAATGCTATGAAGTCTGGGGCTGTCTTGTCTATGAAGCCATCATAAACAAAAAAGTCATAATCCCATGGAAATTTCTGACCTTTAGAAGGTGGGATGAATTTCATGCCCTGTGGAAAGAAAGTTGCCAGAGATGAGATACATTGTAATCTTGTTTAAACAAGTGCATACCAGTATATTGTCACTCACTCCTCTATGGCCGGAAGATGTGGATCCTCACCCTGACGTACTGCATACGAAAATTTGGGACTACGAAAATCTGGCTAGTATATATCATCATTACAACTCATTACCAGAGGGATATCTCAGAGGTTACTCACAGCCGTTAACATTTTTATACAAGTGTTATAAAACTGCGCAAGGAAAGCGATCACAGAAATGTTATGCTTTGGGTTTACTGTGATACAGCCAGTTGACCCCATTGTCTCTTGTGATTTTACTTTTTATACAGGCATGCATGGCCTTAGAGTATTATGTTACTGATCTCCTGTTCATAGTTTACCTACCAATCCTAAAAAGCAGGGTAAAGTCTTTCTGTTCAGTCTTTAGGATAATTTCAAATATTCTCATTAAGAGCTGTTCCTGACTTCCTAACAAGGTACCATTTTTTTTTTTTTTTTTTTTTTTTTTTTTTTTTTTTTTTTTTTTTTTTTTTTTTTTTTTTTTTTTTTTTTTTTTTTTTTTTTTTTTTTTTTTTTTTTTTTTTTTTTTTTTTTTTTTTTTTTTTT
>PVHX01010607.1:0-20024 GCA_004024805.1 Geosciurus inauris | reverse complement strand
TGTTACCTATGTTTCTCTTGACAAGTGTTCTTTTATTTATTGTTTAGAGTCCTTTTAGAGTTGTATCTACGACTGTCCACAGGTAGATTAGAATCAGTAATCTCATAACATATGAAACCAACGGAGCATTTGCTTTCCATTTTGTTCCTGTCCATGTTGAAAATGAAACTTTAAGTCATGGAAATATGTGACTTTTATTTAAAAATGATGTTGTGTGGGGTATTCTAAGAATGAAATGGCAAATTTTTCTTCTCTATATTCTTTTATATGAAATAAAATTTAATTTTTAATTAAATCAGAAGAGATTTGGGTGACAATAGCAATACATAATGTCATTCCCACTTGGAAAAAGAAAAGAAAACAAGAAATTTTTTTTAAAGTATTTTTTTAGTTGTAGATGGACACAATATCTTTATTTATTTTTATGTGGTGCTGAGGATTGAACCCAGTGCCTCACGCATGCAAGGCAAGCGCTCTACCACTGAGCTACAATCCCAGCCTAAGAAAATTTTGTTACCCATTGCAAAACCCATTACATTTCAATTATCAAAACCTGTTGCACTAGAAAAATTCCATGGTCTAAATGTTCCAGTGGCCTGGGGGCTTGGGAAAAGAGGAAGGGTATAGATGTTTCAGGTCCTGAGCGAGTGCACGTACTCTCTCTCTCTCTTTTTGGTACTGGAGATTGAACTCAAGGGCACTCGACCACTGAGCCACATCCCCAGCCCTATTTCGTGTTTTATGTAGAGACAGGGTCTCACTGAATTGCTTAGCGCCTCGCCGTTGCTGAGGCTTTGAACTCACGATTCTCCTGTCTCAGCCTCCCAAAGTGCTGGGATTACAGGTGTGTGCCACTGCACCCAGCTAGGCCCTGAGCTCTTGTGGGGAAGTTAGGTCTTTACTGTGAGGATGCTTTCTTCTTGCTTTGGAATGCCACGAATCAATTGCCTTCAATATGTTCATGCTTTTAGATATATCAGCTTGCCTTTACCAAATTGTAGGATCGTATTTTGAAGAGTTTTAGTCCTAGCTAATGTATTAGCAACCATTCTGCCACAGCCCTGGGTGAATATTGCTGTTATATTGCTCATAGTTTGTCTTTTTTTTTTTTTTTTTTTGTACCAGGGAGATTGAACCCAGGGGCACTTAACCACTGAGCCCTGAGCCACATCCCCAGCCCTTTTAAAAATATTTCAGTTAGAGACAGGGTCTTGCTAAGTTGCTCAGGGCCTTGCTAAGATGTTGAGGCTGGCTTTGAACTCACAATCCTCCTGCCTCAGCCTCCTAAACAGCTCCTAGCTTGTCTTTACTAAATGAATTACTGAAAGTAATTTAAAAATACAAGGCAGAAAGCTATCTGAGAGAAAAGTAAGCCAAGAGTTATACTTACAATAAAGGCACAATAAGAAAATACAAGCAATTAAAAAGAAAAAAACCTTCAAATTCTCTTTTTCCCCCCTCAGGTACTAAGCAGTGGAATAATTAGATTGTTATCTCAAGTGAAGATGCTAAAAAAGCAAGTAGTAAGTCTAAAATAGAAGATTTCCTTTAATTTTAAGAGCCAACCTAGAGCAGTTAGCTTTCTATACTTTTAACTTCACAGCTGCTTTAAGGCCTGAGAAGAAAGTCTTCTCACTAAGATTCAAGCCCTTTCTGATCGTCCCAGGACACCCAGAGAGAACTCGGACTGTTTGGTAGATGGAAATTTCTTTGCCTTGAATGAGCAAGAGAGAGTTGGACAAGAAGCACCTCCGTTAGCAGACATCAGTGATGATAGGAGGTGCTGTGATTCCTGCTAGAAGACGGGTGGTACATGTTCCAACAGAAATAACCTGTGGCTACATTTCTGCCTTCCTTCAAAAATGGGCTTGGATAGTGGGAAGGTTAGAATTCATAGTGAATTCTAACCTTCTAACTAAGAGTGACAATGCTTCCTCAGTGACAAGAAGACATGCAAAATAATCACAGATGGACATGCATGAAATGGGCTGGCCCTACCAGTCACATGTTAGATCCCATCATCAAGACTCCAAGACTCCTATAAGAAGCTAAGCTATGGACAGGAGACTGGCAAGAGGCTCTTGTCTCCTTAGAAGTGTTCAAGTGTTTTTGAAATCCTTGTCCTTACGGAGGATCACGTGGAAGTGGGGGCCATCTATTAAAATTGGATAACCTTAGGGGAGTGGAGAAGGGAGAGGACACTCAAGTCTCAGACGGCATTTTTCCACAGGCTGTCTAAGGGATTTGACACACATCAGCAGATGCACTTTAGACCTTCTAAGAGAATAGGCTTTGGGTGGGCTGGAACTGCAGAATTTAACTGGGGTTGCTTTAGAACAAAGGGATTATACCTTCCTACCTTCTTGGATGATATTCCAGCAAAGACCTGCTCTCAGAGGAAACACACTCTTGGACATCAAATAGACCACTCAGGCACTGGGAAGCTATGGCTTTGGAGTCAGCTAAAGCATAACTGTAGTACATCTGTCACCGAGAATGCCACACATGGGAGCACTTTAGACTTAGAGCAAGAAAAGACATGCCTCTCAAGAGAAAGGCTTCCCAAATTAAAGCAGTGCATCAGCATTGCCGGATCCATCGAGCAGGTAAAGATAGAGCTGCTTCACAGCCCGCTAAGAATATGAGCCCTGATCAGGGGTCACGCCATGCTTCAGGTGCCGCTCCTTCTGTGAGTCTTCCTTTATTAATTATCTCCATGAACTTGTCTAGAATTATTTGCTGGATTTTCTCTTTCCCTTCCTTCCTCTCTGTCTTTCCTTTTTTCCCCTCCTGTCTCCACTTCTCTTGCCCGTCCTCCTTCCCTTCCTTTTGGTTTCCACTCATTCCCAATGTGATATTATGACTCAGTACCAAAAAAACATTTCTTTTCCTTTTAGTAGGGATGGATGTCTGTTGGGATGTCTGCATCTTCACCTGGTCCTTCTTGGGACCACAGCCCCATCTTTGCCTTTGTGAGCTGCCTGCATTCACTAATTGGCTCACACACAACCCAAACCTGTAGCTGTGGCCTAATTATTAGCAACCTGCTCTAACTGACTGAGTCAACTAGCTGGGAAATGCTCTTCTTCATTTGCAAAGTGTAATCACTAATTAGGTAACTTTGAGAGTTTCTGGAGCAGTTATTTAGGGAAAATTCAAAATCCACAGCAAAACCAGGACAACAGGATGATGATCACATATGTTAGTAAGACCCAATATGAAGCCAAAAAGGTCCCAGTATTGCATTTAGAAATATATACTGCAAAAAAAAAAAAAAATCCAGAAAAAGAGAATATGTTTCTAAGCTGAATTTCTTCATGAAAATTTTTATTTTTTCATATGAGAATGGCATGTGGATATAGGATTAAACGGGATCCCTAAAATGGATATGAGGAAGATCTAGCAGTAAAGACTCAAGCATTTGGGATAATCCAACATAGATGTCATCTTAGAGAATGACAGTCATTCCACTGCCTAGAAGGACAACTGAGAATACTTTTGAATTTAGGAGCCAAATTTCAGTTTCTCATATATCACAACATATTCATTAGTAATTAAGTAATTGCATTGTCTGAAAAAGAGTAAGCTCTTCCTGCACCCTATGGCTATAGTGAGAGCTTAGATTCGGTGAATGAATGGTGTGTCCCTAAAAGATAGTCTTTATTATTCCCCAAAGACCAGGGTGCTATTTGCATTTAATTTTGGTGAAGATTTATGAATTTTGTGCAGAACAAACATCAAGACTTCAACTGGCTAGCATTGCACAAAAGATATACACAATGTTCAGAGAGAGTAGCTGAATTAACCAGGGTTCAGATCACTTAATTCTGAATTTGAAAAGACACGGGATCTTGAAGTTCTCTGACTTTGCCTTTTGCTCAATAGATGATTATGGGCCCAGGAAAATGAGCCATGGTGCTGAAGTCCAGCGAACCGCAGGTGAAACCCAAGCTGTGCCACTGTCTGCTAGGTGCTCTTGGGCAAGTTCCTGCCATCTCAGAATCTACATTTTCTCATCTGTAAAAGGAAGAAGTCCCTGAAGAGTTGCTGTGAGGATTATAACACATGTAAAAGTTTTTACAGTGCCTCATCTCCAGTCAGTGTGGTCATTACTATAGATGAGGAAACAGGCTCAGAGAGGGCACATGACTCATCCAAGATCATAAAGCCAAGTGGTAGATCTTCTTAACTTCTAGGACAGTATTTTTGCTACTTCAAGAAAAAATATCCCTATTCCTAAACATCCCCAATCCATCCAGAACTAAAGGAAGAGATTTGCCAAATGGAGTGTGCCCTTGTGCCCTCTTGTTGCCTTTGCCCAGTCCTGTTTTCTTCCCTTGTGGTGCCTACCCTCCCACACCCTACCCCAGGCTGTCCCCCTCATGCCATCAAAGCTCAGAGCCCTGGCTGTCTGGAACTTTCCACATGGCCTTTCCTAAGCTGTCTCCTAGCACCTCCTACATCAGAGCCAACCTGGCCTGGACCTGCTGTTTCTTCTTCTTCTTCTTTTTTTAGTATGTTTTTTAGTTGTAGATAGACATAATGCCTTTATTTTATTCATTTATTTTTATGTGGTGCTGAAGATTGAACCCAGTGCCTTACATGTGGTAGGCAAGCTCCCCAACACTGCTCCTAGTTTTTCTTATTTGCTAGACTAGAAAGTGAGCTGTTTGAATGGACCCCCATGAATGCACTAATGGACAGAACATGTTATGGTGGAGGAGTGGCAGATCAAAGCCAGAAAACCTGGAATCTGGCTTGTCACTACCTTCCTCTGTGGCCTTGGGAAGTCACTTCTCCTGTGGGATTTCAGTTTCCATTAGGGGACCACTCAGGGTACTTGTAATATTGATACCCTAAGCCTCTCTGACTTAATGTGTCAGCCCAAATGCCTGGAGCTAATAAAACCATCAAATCAAATCAAAGGCACCTATCTCCAATGTCATTACTTCCTGCACCATGAAAAAGACCTGGGGGATCCGCCTCCTTTAAAATATATAAATATATATTTAAAATATATATATGTATAAATTCTTTCTAGCAACTTTCAAACCAAAAATAGATGACAAACTGCCCACCCCGCTTAACCTGTAAGATTGAGGAGAAAACCTCCAATAGGTTCTGGTATTCTGGGATCTGCAAGTCAACAAAACAGCTCTCAGATTATAAGACCTAGAAACTGCCTAAAAGTTAAATGACAATTAAAAGCGAGAGTCAGAGTCCTTAACCTTTATACAGAGAATAAAGGGCAAAAATAGAAAAACTCACTGAACAGAGACATAAGGAAGAGAATTGAGCACGAAGGCCACTCAGATCAGCAGCAATTTTCTAGGGAAAAATTTCTGCAATTGCTTTGAAAGGTATCGTTGTTCAAATGAGTCTTCCTGAACTCTGAATCATCCTGAGGAGAAAGATCCCCACCCTTAGATGCCCTCTCAGGGAACAAAAATACTCATCAGATCAAATTCTGGTAGAAGATCAAACAGAACAGAATTAGGAAGATATTTTAAATAGATGGAGGCTATTTTCAGTTCAATGTGAAATTTCCTTTTCTAGGGGCACGTTTCACTTGATTGCTGCATTGATTTCATCTTTTCTGCTACTCTTCGAATATTCTCTGAGAGAATGTGACACAGTTAAGGACCACTTGGGACAATTATGATGGATGGGTTGAGCCCACTGGGAATATGTACAGGAAGCCAACAGGATGGGAATCTAAAGCAGCCTGATTCCCAGATCCCTGGGCAAAGGCACATCATCATTTTCTCTGTAGGTGCAGGAGAAAGAGCCAGACTCAAAAAGGACCCCTATTGCCACCCAAGGAAAGCCTGACATCCCAGTTTTCTTGAGAAAAATGTGTGTAGAGCAAGTCTGTTGATCACAGATCACTGAAGAACACTGCAGAATTTTTATAATTGTCCACTTTGACACATTCTCTATACCTACATAAGCACTCTGCTTTATTTGGCTTCTCTGACTTTAAATGTCTGTTTATCATCTTTTTGCAAGAAAAAAGTCCCAAGGAGTCAAGGACCCAGCTTGCTTTGTTCACTGCTGTGTCCCCAGTGCCTCATATATGCTGCCTGCACATGTTAAAAGGTCAATAAAGACTAGTTGAATGTGGGGCTGGGGCTGTAGCGCAGTGGTAGAGCGCTTGCCTAGCATGTGTGAGGCACTGGGTTCGATCCTCAGCACCACGTATAAATAATAAATGAATAAAATAAAGGTCCATCAATATCTAAAAAAATATTTTAAAAAAAAGACTAGTTGAATGAATGAGTGAGTAAATGTGTGAATACTAAAACTGGACTTCACAGCCACTAGGATTAGGCTTATAGCACAGAGCTGTTCTATGATCATGAGAGTTGTTTGCAAACCCGTAGCTTGAGTTTTGGAGCACTAATAGAAAGTTTGGCTGCTCAGCACCAAAAATGTCCATACCTGACCAAGGAGTTATACCTCTATGAGGTACCCTAAATAAAAAGATTTACAAACAAACATGAAAGATGTTCATGGCAATTTTGTTGACAACAAAATAATTGGAAATAATTTATTCATAATTTGACATTTATACGTTAGTGTTGAAGGATATGATAATGTCTAAGAAAATTATGGCATATCTTTAATACAGAATATACATACCATAGCTATTAAAAATGTTTCCATAATTCATTAAATGAAAAAGATAAAGTTTTAAAAATTAAGATTATTTTGTGACTTGCTGATAATTTAACCTTTTTCTGTTCTGTTGTTAATCCATGTAATAAAAATGTGCAGTAGACAATGCTACAAAGAACAGTAAAAATAATCCTATGCCAGGCACAGTGGCACACAACTGTAATCCCAGTGCTTGGGAGGCTGAGGCAGGAGGATCATGAGTTCAAAGCCAGCCTCAGCAAATTAGTGAGGCCCCAAGAAACTTAGTGAGATCCTGTCTCAAAGGAAAAAGTAAAGAGGGCTGGGGATGTGGCCCAGTGTTTAAACACCACTGGGTTCAATTCTTGGTACCAAAAAACATCCCTCAAACCCAAAAACAATTTTTAGGGTGCTTCTCTTGTCAATTACTTCTTGTAAGAAAAAAGTTGTTTTCCAAATAAAAATGTATATTTTTTTGAAAATGTGAATTCATGTCAAAAATACATAGGCGAGGGTGGCAATATCTAATGAATGAGAGAAAATGGAAAATGGTTTTAAAATATTCTACAGTTTTTCTTCTGTTTTTTTGATTTTTCTTCTATTCTTATTTAAATGAGGTTTCACATGGGAAAATGAATACAAAAGAGAGCAAAATAGTTTTGAGCTTACTTTTGAACCTCATTTTGTATTTCTAGGTTGCAGAACTCTAATTTTTTTTTGGTACTGGGAATTGAACTTGGGGGCTGTTTACCACTGAGCCACATCCTGAGCCCTTTTTATTTTTTATTTTGAGACAGGGTCTCAATAAATTGCTTAGGGCCTAAATTGCTGAGGCTGGCTTTGAGCTTACGATCCTCCTGCCTCAGCCTCCTGAGTCGTTGGGATTATAGGTGTGTGCAACCATGCCCAGCACAGAGCTCTGATTCTTATCTAAGTAAGACCTGTCCTCTAACCCTTTAGGCAAGACAAGAAAAGAGACCAGATTGACCAGATTGCACTGGGACCACAGAGTCAACCAAGGAGGCATCTTGCAGTCTTTAAGAAGTAGCATTATTCTCCCACCAGGTAGGACATGTTAAAGCCAAAACTGCTGTGAGATACCCTATAGTGGCTTTCAAAGTGCATATTGTCAAGCTTGGAACACTCTGCTTGTACACAATATAATTTGACGGCAAAGAGGGAGAAAACAGAGGTGCTGTGGGTGTGGGGAGCCTAGAGCCCCCCTGCTGGAACTTCTCCCCGGGGGCTAGTGGATGAGGATTAAGGAGACTAGAAGCTCCCTGAATGTTAATCTGGCCCAATCTCCTCCTTACACACATAGGAGGAAAGGAGGACAGATATGGGCAGGGATATGTTCAATGTCACACAGGTGGCCTGATTAAAATAGTTCAGCTGACTCACACACAAAATGAGCACAGTTTTCTAAGGAGAGATCACAAGTATGTGCTGGGAAAATACAAAAGAAAGTAACAACATACAAATGACTAAGAGATGTGAGATTCCAAGTTTGAGATTAAAATGTTATCACCCAGACCTGTTTCTCTATATCAAAGGAATTCTTACAGCAGAGGTGTGGCTTGGGAAATAGGATTTTCTTTTATTTTTTTCTTCAATTTGAATTTTAACTTGGAAAATTTTTTAAAATATTTTTTTTAGTTGTAGATGGACATAATATCTTTATTTACTTATTTTTATGTGATGCTGAGAATCGAACCCAGTGCCTCACGCATGCGAGGCAAGCCCTCTACCACTGAGCTACAATCTCAGCCCTGGAAAATTTTTGATATACAGAGAATAATATAAAAAACTGCCACAGATGCTTGTTAATTTTTTGTCTTCTTTGTCATATATATTTACATATATTTTAAAAATATATAGGGCTGTGGCTATAGCTCAGTGGTAGAACACTTGCCTAGCATGCGTGAGGCCCTGGGTTTGATCCTCAGCACCACATATAAAAATAATAAATGAATAAAATAAAGATCCATCAACAACTAAAAAATTTTAAAAATATATATATATAAACCATACATTTATGTATAATATATTAAAACATATCATAATATTATAAATTATATTATTATGAATAGTATATATTTTATATTATGTATTATAATAAACATATATAATATGTAATATTTCTATTTAGTTCTATTTGTCTCTTTCCCTCTTCCCAGAAGCAAATGTTTTCATGAATTTAGTCTGTATTCTTATGCTTTGAAAAATATATTCACTTGCTTTACCCATGCAAACAATGATCAAAATATTAATTAAAATTAAGAGGATTTTAGCCAGGCGCGGTAGCTCATGCCTGTAATCCCAGCAATTTGGGAGGCTGAGACAGGAGAGTCATGAGTTCAAAGCCAGCCTCAGCAACAGCGAGGTGCTGAGCAACTCAGTGAAACCCTGTCTCTACATAAAACACAAAATAAGGCTGGGGATGTGGCTCAGTGGTCGAGTGCCCCTGAATTCAATCTCTGGTACCAAAAAAAAAAAAAGTAGATCTTAACATAGCTGTTAATATGCTTGCTTTAAGACAACAAAAATATTTGTTTTCTGAGAGGGGCAATCTCAACAACTTCAAACCTTTGAACTATATTTCTAAAAATAAACTTTCTTGAATTTCTTGAAATAATGAATATTACAAATTCCAATATGGTTTATTTTACTCTTTGGCTTCTTATGCAGGGTCTGACTGACTCAAACTTATTCAACTTCTTGAGTTTGGGTTGTTTGCTTAACTAATCTAGAAACTAGAAATGGCTGTTAAGTCAGTGCTGATAGCAGACAGGACAGCAGAAGTAGCACCTGCTGTCTGATATTGAAGGAAACAAAGACACAGAATCTTGTCATCTGCAAACATGGTATCAGATAGAGAAAATGTTAAATTACACTGAGTAGGTGGAGCTGTAATATGTTTTAGAATGATTTCCATAAAAAATGATTAAGATCTATAAAAATTGTACTGCTTTGGGGCTCTGAGAGTCACATAGTTCAGTTTTATATAGCAGCCTTGGCATTTACTTGTTGGATGACTTAACCTCTCTATGTACCAAATTCTTTCCAGTAAAATAGGGATAATAAAAGTACCTACTGCAGAGAGATGTGAAAATGAAAGGAGACAATCCACCAAGACATCAGGAGCAAGCCTGGTGCAGGGCAAGCACTCAGTTAGTGGCTGAGTGCTTAGCACATGTTAGTGGCTACCACTAGTAATAGCAGTGGCAGCGACAGTAGTAGTAATGGAACTGACCTGTGGGGAAGAGGTCACAAGCTGGTATGTGAAGACAGCAGCACCAGCTCTGGAGCCTTCCTGTCAGCTGGATCTCCGCAGCCCTCTACCATCTGGGTGGGCCTGGGCTAACGACCACCAGAGGTTCTGCAGCTGCTATGAGGCTTCAGCAGGTATGAAAGGTGTTTACTGCCACTTAAACAGGACATGTTCAAGCAACATCAGCAGTTATAAACATTCCACATAAATAACACCTTGGTGTTATTAAAGCACATTCTATTTTTGAAGTGCATTTTCAACTTCTTTCCTCACAGGAAGAAGTCAAGGGAACTAGAGGAAGGATCTAATTGCACTGATTAGTTTATCAAGGAGCAGTGGGTCTGGATTCAGAAGGCCTATCTGCAGTCGTGGTTGCAATACAGCCCTTTGCAGTCACAGCTCTGTGGATGTAAAAGAAGACACAAAAGGTGGGCTCTTTTTCCTTGAAAAGAGGTGGCTAAGTCTCCTGTGAAATGTTTACTGATGAGAAGATCACCGAGAAAGGCAAGTCTAGAAGATGCTTTTAAAAATGGGCCAAGGGATTATGATAAAAGTGCTTTCTCTTTCCAAAGCACTTTCACATACATGAACCCCTCTGGCCTTGAATCTATCCCAAAAGAAAGGAGGCATCGTCCTCATTTGTCAGAGGAGGAAAGTGAGGGGCAGAGAATTGAAGCGACTTGCCAGAGTTAGTTACTCTCCTACTAAGAGGAGGACCAGCCAGCACATACCCGTTTCAAGTTCAGGAGTTTGATCATCGGTACACAGCCTGTGCAAGTGCTGACACGTGCTTGCCATGTTGTGGAGACGATTTCCTTTTTTCTGACCCTTTTGTTACATTAGCTGTGGTCAGCTTATCACCCGATTCCACAGCCTTCCCCCTCTACCACACCACACTTGGGGTGTGTGAGTATACACGCATGCACATGTACACACAATCATGTGCTGGGATAGCCGAATTTATTTTTAACATCCTCTTTTTTCAGAGTACCTCTAAATGATGAAAATCTTTGATTGAGGTTGAAGACTGATGTGATTCAGCCAAATTTTAAGGATGCTAAATCATTTGTTGGGCTGAAGACTGTGAAGTGGTTCAGTCCCAGCAGAGAGCAAAAAAGGTATTCTGCTTTAAACAAATTATGGGTTTTTTTTTTTTCTGAAAAGATGATCTAATTTCTTTTATAAAGGAAGTGCAAAAGAACTTTGTTGCTGTCTCCAGCTGTCAAGCGGCTCCCATACTTTTGCCCTGCAGCAAAAAGGAAGGGACATCAGGTGACAGACCCCAAATTTCAACTAGTCACACAAATTACAGACCTTCTTATCTAGATGTCCTTTTGACCTTCTGCCTTTCGCCTACAATGAAGAAGGAGACACAGTTTAAATCAAAATGACTCTCCTGGGCCATTTTACAAAACAAATAAAGCCTCAGAGCCCTCTCCCCCACTTCCCTGCTTCCCCCGTGGGCCAGCCTGTTCCCTCTTTCCACGCAGGCAGGAGCTAATAATTAGAACGACCTTTCCCAGCCCCAGACTACCGCGGGCTGCTTGCCAAGCCCCTTTGCTTTCAGGAAAGAGTTTGGCAAAATTAATATTTACAAAAACAACTATAATCAGATGCCAAGTCTCACTTCTAGGGAACGCTAGGAGAAGCATTTACAGGAACGGGCTTCTCTGTGTGGCACCGCACTGGCCAGTGGTGGAGCCTGATCAAAAGTCTGAACTGGCTCTATCCTGAAGCTGGGCATCTTCCGTATTTCTCTGAGCTCCCCCACCTGTTTTCAGTATTGACATTGAACCCAGGAGCGCTTTACTATTGAGCTACAACCCAGTCCCATTATTATTATTATTATTATTATTATTTGAGACAGAATCTCACTAAGTTGCTCAGTTTGGCCTCAAACTTGTGATACTCCTGCCTCAGCCTTCTGAGTCACTGGGATTACAGGTGTGTGGCACCTCTTAGCTTTCTAACTTCCATGCCCAGAATGCTTTCAGCAAAGTATATGAATAATTACATTTACCATTGAAGTTTCAATTCAGAAACTTTGTACCAATCTGGGACCACAGGGAGAAGTCTTTAAATATTATATTTCTAGCAGTAGGAGAAAGCTTTGTGAAGTCAACAGCGGAAATTAAAGCCAGGACTAATTAGCATTTAGAAAATATGTCATAATGTTTTTTAAAAGTGTTTTTGAGATAAACTACATATCAGCTAAAACTTAGTCACAATATTTGTATTACCTGTAGATCTGTTCTCAAGGCAACTGTGGGATCTGAGCGCTCAAACAGAATGAGAATCAAAACAGGTGCCTGCGCCTATTCCATTATGCACATTAGCCCTTGGCCTTCTCACAGCCTGTTAAACAGCTGAATTTGAAACAATAATGGTGCAGGCCAAACACTCGCCTGCAGGCCTGTCTGTCTTGGGATTTGGCCATTTACATTGATTTTTTTACCCACATTTTTCATGTAACACAAATATTTGCCATGGCAACTAGGGTGTCACATGACATGCTGCTACATAAACAGCTTGGAAATCTCTTAAGGGGAAACAAACAGCCCAGCAATGCTGAAAACACAGTGAAAGCCTCGTGAAGAGGATGTGGGTGTTAGAAGATGAAGGTCTGGGAGGAACAGGTAAGCCGTCCACTCTAGAGACACAGCAGGGTAAATTTCTTCAGCATTACTCTCCAGTGTCTCTTTCTTTTTTTATGAGAGCAGCTGAAAACATGACCACATAGGGTAAGCCAGAAAAGACGATGCCAGCTGTCTCCTTCCTGTGGCGAAAAGTTTCAATTATCATAAGCCTGTCCATGTCCCATAAGCATAAGAAAGCCAGCTACAAAAGTCCTGCACCTTTGAACTGGGGATATCTCTTCCTGAGGATGAATTTCACTGTGTTGTGAGGTGCTGATGCTAAAGAGTACAGAATTGCTTCCTCTTCCTCCTTAGAAGTTTTTCTGTGCAAAACTGAAGGTCTTGCCTTTTTAGCCTGTGCTTAAAGACAAATGTGGTATACTAAAACCTCACCATGATATACCCTAGACAACACCAATTTGGATGTAAAGCAATAGCTATTGTAGCTGGACCCCTGACCAGCTAGCAGCATAGGCTGACTCAGCCCCTTTGTCTCACAATAATGCAACTGAATTTCTTAGATCCCAGTGAGAGTGTCATGGTAGGGTTGACTTGTACAATCATCCCCCCTTTTAAAATCAGGGACTGAAGGTATAACTCAGTGGTAAAGCGCTTGCCTTGCATGGAGAAGGCCCTGGGTTCAATCCCCAGCAGCATGAATAATAATAATAAATTAAATTAAATGCATCCCAGTGGCAACTAAAATAACTGTGTGAAAGGTACCACTGTATAATATGTGGATATTACCCAAATCCTCACAGACAATATTATAAATAAGAACAATTTTATTTCTGTAGTTAGAAATAGGAATACCTTTGGTTTTTGTTTCTTGTAAGATGCCTCCACTTCTGCTGCAGCCAGCGGTGGTCTCTCAGGTACATAGAAGGGAGCTGTGGATGGAGGTGGAGCAATGTTAACTCTTCCAGAAAGAAGTTGAGGCACTGGTGGATGGTGTTGGGTTTGCACCTTGAAAGTCAAATGGCACCTGGCGCAGTGGTGCATGCCTGTAATCCCAGCACTTTGGGAGGCTGGGACAGGAGAATTGCGAGGTGCTAAGCAGCTCAGTGAGACCCTGTCTCTAAATAAAACACAAAATAAGGCTGGGGATGGGGCTCAGTGGTCAAGTGCCCCTGAGTTCAATCCCTGGTACCAACAAAAAGAAAGAAAGAAAGAAAGTCAAATGGCTCTGTTGCCCTCTGTCTGCTTAATGTCTGTCTTTCCTATATGCACTCAATGAAACATCATCTGTGACCACTGGCTAAAAACAGAAAGCCAAAAGCGGGGGGTGGGTGGGGGACCAATAGCTTCATTAGAATACAAGGTCAGCCTGCCTTATGAAAACTGTCTAGATGAAAGTTTTAATAGCAGACAAATCAGAGTAATGTTTGTCTTATAAAATGTTTCCCTGTAAGATTTCCTTAAATAACCAGATTCCCAAGTTCATGTGCAAGATAATTAATATAATTACATATGATGGACTATTCTAAAAGATAATTCTAAAATGTTTAAATGACTTGGAGGAGTGAGATAAGTGAATGGCACCATTTGGGTTATTTTAATTATTTATTAATTATTTTATTATAGTTAATAAATTCTTACATCTCAATAATTCTATAGTTAATAGTTCTGGCATCTCAATTCCTTCTACTCAACCCTTCTACTCAATTTTATTATAGTTAATAAATTCTTACATCTCAATAATTCTATAGTTAATAGTTCTGGCATCTCAATTCCTTCTACTCAACCCCATTTTCTGTCAAAAGAATTGACAGATGTCAATAAAGAGCAACATGTTAGTAAAGGATATCTATATATAATTTGGAATCTCACTTTGAGAACTTAGTTCTCTCAAGCAGGCTGCAAGAATGTTTTCTGCCATCTTTCAAAAAAATAGCAGGAATTTCAGAGCATTGAAACTCACCTTGCATCTGGCCCTCTCTGGTTTCCCTCTTCCAGCAAGTCTCCCTGGGACTTGGGTTCCTTCCCCTCCCCCAGCACCTGGCCAGTATGCCATGGTGTCTGCAGACCCCACTTTAAGCCTATGTGTTTTTGCCTTGATTTCTGCATTAGCCTGTTCTGTTGTCCATTTCGGGCTTTGCTCTTCTGGTTATGCAGGTGAGTCCACAGCTCCACTCACCTTTTGTTTAAATTTCAGGTTTCTGAAGGTAAGTGAGCTTTTTTTTTTTTTTTTTGGTACTGAAGAATGAACTCAGGGGCACTCAACCATTGAGCCATATCCCCAGCCCTATTTTGTGTTTTATGTAGAGACAGGGTCTCACTGAGTTGCTTAGCACCTCGCCGTTGGTGAGGCTGGCTTTGAACTCGTGATTCTCCTGTCTCAGCCTCCTAAGTGCTGGGATTACAGGCTTGCGCCACCGCGTCCGGTGCAGGTGAGCTTTGAGGCTAAATTCTCATGTGAAAATAAAATAGCAGCTGACAAGTTTTCAAGTTTGAAAGGACTTTTGTAAGATTTTAATAGAATTTGGTAAGATAAAGATCTTGATGATTAATAATTCCACATGTATAATCCACGGTTGATGGTATATCTAAGAATTTTCTTAGTTGCCTGAATAAACGCTATCACCAAATTATAATTTCGTATAGGCTTGCAGTTTATGGAATATTTGCATTTGGAGAATGTGTCTGCATCTTTAAAAAAATCTTAACTCACTTCCTATTTTGCTACTCAGTTTACCTCCTGAGAAAATGTTTATGATAAATATTGCCAGAGGTAATGTTGGAGGAAAAAAATAAAAACATGTCTTGACAAACTCATACACCTTTGTGGTAGTCATCCTTCTTTCTTCCTTGCTAATTTTAGAGTCCCCAATTTTTTCAGGGTGACAATATGCCTAGCTCCCATGGTAGTCAGATTTAGCAAAAAATAAAGGGCACAGTTAAATTTTAATTTCAGATAAACAATAAGAAGTCAAATTTAATATATCTAAATATTAAATATACTTAAATATCTAAAAAAAAATATCAGAATTTTCGTGAATGTGTCAGACTAAGCCTAAGTATGTTCCTAATCCTAATTCTAACTCAAACCCTATCCCTGGAGCATTCACTTTCCTACCCTTCCTTAACAGCAGCCTTGTGACCAGTGAGATTTAAAAGAAAGTACACTCAAAGGCTTTTGAGAAGACACCAAACCACTCTCTTCCCCTTCTTCCTATCTGGAATGTGTATGTAAGGACCAAACCTGCAGGAGCTATCATATAGCCATGAGATAGCCCACAGCAGTGTGGGCAATGGATCTACCCAGTGTTGTGGTGGTTTTGGCAAGCTGTGGGCTCAGGGTGTGACATAGTTGTTGGCATTGGTGCTACATATATGACATAGGAGCTTGGGGATGGTGTATCCAGTCCATACAGGGCAGGGCAGAATCCTGTAGTGTTTGATCACAGGCCAGTAACTGTGGATGAGGCATATGAGCCTACTTTGGCCCCAGTGAAAGGTTTGTTGGAACAGATTATTCTTTCTAGGTACTCTTCTGTTTCTTTCTGAACAATACCCTAACAATGTATCTGGAACAAACCTGGGCTTGGATTGTCCTCTAATACTGAAATAGTGACAACACACCACCAGCAGACTTCCAGCAAATATAGACCTAGGTGCCACCCAGAGCTGAAATAGTAGAAGTGATTATAGACTGAAAGAACATAAGCAGCCTACTTAGAATTTCTGAAAGATAAACACACAACCAGATTAGGAAGACTAGAATAAATACCCACTTCTGCAATGCCCAGATTATGTCGTGTATCAACAAGCATCAAGAGCTTCTAGGAAACATGACTTCACCTCATATTTAAGATGAGGTGCCAAAATAGGATCAGGCAGCAACTGGTGTGGGAGAACATTCAGGTAGAGAATTTTAAAAAACTATTTTCAGGAAATTTGATGAGCTTCAAGAAAACACAGAAAAATGTTTCACTATTCTAACAGAAACTTAAAGAGATGAAAGCAATTTTTAAAAATCAAATTCTTGAACTGAAAATATACTCAATGAAATTAAAAACAAGGTAGAAGGCATCAATATGATCAAACAGAAGAATTGGTCAGCTCAAAGAGGTTATTTGAAAATATACAATTGAAAGAGAAAGAAGAAAAGAATGAATAGAAATGAAGAAAGCTTATGGAAACTTTGGGACAGTATTGAAAGAGCAAATATTCAGGTTATTGGGATTCAGGAAAGATTGAGAATGCCAAAGGGGTTGAAAACTTATTTAATGGAATGATAATAGAATACTTCCCAAACTTAGAGAAGGATACAAATATCCAGGTACAGGAAGGTCAAAAGGCACCAGTCAAATTTAACTCAACCAAGTATCCCCAAGACAGCTTATAATTAAAATCTCAGAGGAGAAAGAGAAAGAGTAGATTCTCAAAGCTGTAAGAGAAAAGAAACACATATAGGGGTGTCCCAATCCACATGACAGCAGAATTCTCAGCAGAAGCCTACAGGCCAGGAGATAGTAGCATGAGGTTTTCAAAGTACTAAAAGGAAAAACAAAAACAAAACTGTGAACTGAGACTATTGTACCCAGAAAAGCTATCCTTTAGAAATGAAGGAGGGATAAAGACATTCCCAGACAAATGAAGGTTGAGAGAATATATCTCCACCAATCTCTTGTCCAAGAAATGCTAAAGAAGTTCAAACTAAAAGAAAGAGTAAGAAAAAAACAGGAAAGTGAGGCTGAGATTGTGGCTCAGTGGTAGAGTGCTCGCCTCACACGTGTGAAGCACTGGGTTCAGTCCTCAGCACCACATAAAAATAAAGAAAGATATTGTGTCCATTTACAACTAAAAAATATTAAAAAAACAGGAAAGTATAAACTCACTGGTAAGAGAATTATACAAATTCAGAATGATCCAATATTGTAAGCATGGGAATAAAACATTTACATCTTTAATATTAATAGTATAAAGAAAAACACCTAAAAATAATAATAGCTACATTAAATGTTGAGAGATAGGCAATATAGAAAGATGTAAATATCAAAATTCAAAACAAATATCAAAAATTCAAAACGTGAGGAGGAATAAAGTGCAAATAGAAAGTTATTAGTATATTTCTTTTATTCTTTGTTTTTGTTCTTATCTTTACAATCATATTAAGTTGCTATCACTTCAAAGTAGTTTGTTATAATCAAAAGATATTTTTGTAAGCCTCATGGTGGGCACCAAGTAAAAATCTATAATAAACAAACCAAAATTATAAGCAATAAATCAAAGCACGCTATTAGAGCAATTCACTTAACCACAAAGACTGCAAGAGAAAGAAAGAAAGGAACTGCAACAAAACTAGAAAATAGGCTATATAACAGTGATAGTAAAATCATACCTATCAATAATTACCCTGAATATAAATGGACTAAATTCTCCAGTTAAAAGATACAGTGAATGAATGGATTAAAAAACAAAACACAACCCAACTATATGTTGCTTGCAAGAAACACATCACCTGTAAACATTAGCTGAGAGCAAAGGGATGGAATAAGATATTCCGTGTAAATAGAATCCAAAATAAAGCAGGAATAGCCATACTTTATCAGAGAAAACCAATTTTAAGTCAAAATCAGTAAAAAGAGATGAGAGAGGTTTGTTATATAATGATAAAGGAGTCAATTCAGCAATAGAAGAGAAATAACAATTCTAGATATGTATACTGTCAATATGACAGCACCCAAATTAAAAAGCAAATATTAAAAGACCTAAAGGGAGAGATAGACTCCAGTACAATGATAGTTGGAAATATTAGCAATCTACTTTCAGCAATGAACAGATCATCCAGACAGAAAACCAACAAAGAAACAATAGAGTTAAATTACACCTTACACAAACTGGACCTAACAGATATCTGTAGAATATTACATCCAATAGCTGATAAATACACATTCTTCTCACCAGTACATGGAACTTTTCTCCCGAATAGATCCTATGCTAGTCCATAAAACAAGTCTCAATGAAATTTTAAAAGCTGACATCACATAGAGTATCTTTTCTGACTGCAGTGCAGTAAAGCTGGAGATAACAAGAAAAACTCCGGAGACTAAACAAGTACATGAAAATTAAACAACTTACTTTGTAATAACCAATGAATCAAAGAAGTCAAGAAGGAAATTAAAATTTTCTTGAAATATATGTACTATGACTTGAAATGCATTTAAGTAAATAAATTTATCAATTAAAAAATTAACAACAACAACAACAACAAAAGAAAGAAAGAAAGAAATGAAAATGGAGGCATAACAAAAGCAATACTAGTAGGGAAGTTTATGGCCATCAATACCCATATTGAAAAAAGTACAATGATCTCAAACAACCTATTGATGCATATTAAAGAAGTACAAAAACAAACCAAACCTAAAATTAGTAAAAAGAAAAATAATAAAAATCAGAGCATAAATAAACAGAGACTAACAACAACAACAACAACAAAACAATATAAATGATCAAACAAAAGCTGGTTCCTTGTTGGTTCTTTGAAAAAATAAAATAAACAAACCCTTTAGCTAGACTTAGGAGAAAAAAGATTCTGATAATAAAATCATAGAAGAAAATGGAAACATTACAACTGATATAACAGAAATACAAAAGATCATTAGAAATTATTAAGAACATATGTACCAACAAATTTGATAATATAGAAGAAATGGACAAATTTCAAGAACATACACATTACTAAGACTGAATCATGAAGAAATAGAAAACCTGAACACATGAACAAACCAATAACAAGATTGAATCAGTAATAAAAAGCCTCTCATCAAAGGAAAGCCCAGGACCAGATGGCTTCACTACTGAGTTCACTACTGAACATTTAAAGAACTAATACCAATTCTCCTTAAGTTGTTCCAAAAAACAAAAGAGGAAGGAATTCTTCTAAACACATTCAACGAGGCGCATATTGCCAAACCAGGAAAGGACACAACAACCACCATAGGAAGGACGAAAGGAATGAAGGGAGGAAGGAAAGGAGACGAGGGGAGGGGAGGGAAAAGGAGGAGAGGGAAGGGGAGGAAACTGCTGGCTAATATTCTTTTATTTATTTTTTCCTGGCCAATATTCTTGATGAACATAGATGCAAAAATCCTCAATGAAATACTAGTAAACAAAACCCAACAGCATGTTAAAAAGATTATTCACCATGTTCAAGTGGGATTAGTTCCAGGGATGCAAAGATGGTTCAATATGCACAAATCATAAGCTGTGATACATACATCAACACAATGAAGGACAAATACCACATGATCAATATATGATCTTCCCTCAATAGATGCAGGGAAGTCATTTGATAAAATTCAACATTCATTCATAATAAAAATGTTGAATGAATTAGGTATAAAAGGAATACTCCTCAACATAATAAAGACCATTTATAACAAGCCAATGGCTAACATTATATTGAATGGGGAAAAAGCTGAAAGCTTTCTCTCTAAGATCTGAAACAAAACAAGATGTCCACTTTTACCACTTGT
>PVHX01010606.1:32132-69199 GCA_004024805.1 Geosciurus inauris | reverse complement strand
GCAGCAATAACCAGAAGAAAGTAAAGGTGAGATGGGGACTTGATTCTGGAGGCGGTGAAAGCCACAACAGAATTTTTAGTGAGGAGTAGGGTGCAGGGGGATCGGAGGAGCGAGGGCCATCCTTACAGGGTTCAGCACCTATCACCAGCTTTGTGGCTGGGAAGCTGGCCTGATCCTCCCTACTCTGGCTGTGATGGGAATCACCTGGACTGCCCTGTGAACTACTGCAACCTTTCTGGAGAGGAGCACTAGAGACAGCCATTGAAATAAAAAATGCCCTGGCCCACTGGCCCAGCACCACCTTTGAAAATTGCTTTTGCAGAAATAAATCTACTCATATAAAAGGAAGGAGGCAGACGGATGTTTGTTTTAACACTGTAATGGCAAAATAAATAAATAAATTAATTAAAGTAACTTATCAGAGGGAGGAGGGTCGTATTAAGGGTTCAGAGCATGAAATATTCTGCTATTAAAGAATGGGTTAAAGTTGCCACCATTGACCTGAATGTGTGTCTATGACACATTCTTAGATTAAAAGAGGAAAAATACCTTGCATAGGAATGAATGTGAGTAGTTCCAATTTTAGAATGATTTGTATATATGTGTACATATTTGTTTTATTTGTATGAACATAAAATTATTAAAGGCTACTCATCAAACTGCTAAAAGGGTTACTTCAGATCAATGGACTTGGAGGAGGCTGCTTATCAATTTTTTCTCTCAATAAAACTCTGTTGCATCACTCAAACATGTTTACATTTATGGTTTTAAAGAGTAAAATGCTAAAAAAAATCAGCTGTGGAGTGCATTAAAAATTCAGATTTTTAGATGCTGCCTTTTGCATGAGTATCTGCAATAATGGGTATGGTTTTAAAGAGTAAAATGCTAAAAAAAATCAGCTGTGGAGTGCATTAAAAATTCAGATTTTTAGATGCTGCCTTTTGCATGAGTATCTGCAATAATGGGGCTGTTGCATATATGCTATGAAAAAGTTTCCCAAGTACAGGTGATCACCAGGTATTACCTAGATAATATCAGGGAACCTAGATATCACCCTCCTGAGCCTCAGCAGCTTCTCTGCAATGGGCATGATGAGCCCTCTCCCCATGTGTGGGAAGAAGGGACAGGCTGCAGGAGGCACCAAGTAACCATGAGTCCCTTCCCATAAGGCCCCTGATGGTCTTCACTCTCTCCTCAAAGATCACAGTTGTGGTGATCCCAGCCAGTGCTAGTCTGCTCCTCTCTGAATGTTTATCAACTATAGCTTGTGTCTTTTTTTTCCTCCCAGCATTTGAAGTATTTCGTTTAATTTCTTTATTGTAGGATCTCTCTGAAGACAAGATTATTCAGAATGTACCTATCAGGTACTTCCAGATCTGCTGTTCATCCTCTGATAACCAGCACTAGGATTCACACATGGGTTTAACCAGTGGGGCTCCCCCTTTCTTCCAGACCTCCCTCCTGATGCTGTCTCCAGTGGCTTTCTGGCTTCACAGGACAGGGCCCTCCCTGTACCATGCTGTCCATTTGCTGGGGTATCTCCTTCTACTTGGAATATTGTTCCAGCCCTGCACCCCAGTCAAACCTTCCTTTCTCTTTTTTTAAAGTAACAATTATTGAGCTCCTACCACAAGCTATGCATTGTGCAAGGGACTTGACAAATGTTATCTTCAGGCTTTACAACAGTCCTACTAAGTAGGCATTATTTTGGATCAGAAGTGACCTGCTCTGGGTCTCCATGCCAGCTCAGTGGGAAAGTTGAGACTTTAACCCAGGTTTGCCTTTATCCTGGACTCAGGCTACTTGTGGACCCAGCACCTTACATACAGCCCTGTACCTGCCAGCAATCGGAGGAGAACCACTCTTGTGGCTTAGGACCTAGGAGTGCCCCAGGTTACTCCACGGGCTTAGACCCCAAGATATAAAAATGAATTTACCCTAGCAGTTCCAGGCACAGGATTGTCATCAGAGCATGTGACCCCTCCTAGAGTCCCAGAATATTACAAGCCTGTTCTCTTCCCCTGTCCTCAGGCTTCTGCTAAAGTGGCCAGGATGCCAGGGATATCTCTGCCTGTTCCACTCGGACACGAGGTGCCTGCCAAGCCATGCTGGGATGCCTGACAAGTCTGCCTTTCTCTGAGGAGAGGGCACATGCACTTGTTTTCTCTCTCTCTCATACAAAAGTAGAGATTTCAGGAAGTGGGAAGGGATATAGTGTCCAGCTCTCATGACTTAAACTGTCTACCTCAGTTTCCCTAATACAGAATGTCTCTATGACTCTTGATCTTAAAAACATTGTTTGCAGCATCTGGGCTAAAAGGGGGTAGAATTCTGGGGCTATACGCAGGGAGATTTTTCGGGGGGACGGGGCAAGAGCACAGCCTGGTGCAAGCAGCAATGTCATGTTTGTTCCTACACTTGCCCTCTCCATTGAAAGACAAGGACAGCCACTTTAAGCCCCGTGGGCTGAATGCCGAAGAGCTGTACATCTTTCTGTCCCAGGCAGATGTACTTGGAGCCCGGGTCCTGGCCTAAGGTTTTCTCTGGATTTATGACATCTCGGAACATGGAGGCCCTGGGTTGTCACTGCCCCAACCCCAGCCTCCTGGTCATCTGAATATCCTGGATGGAGATGCCTTGTGTGCCTTTCTGCTGACTCAGAGTTATTTCTGGTCCTGCTGTTCACGGCGTCCATATGTCTGAGCTCCGCGGGGCCGCAGGACAGGTGGAAGGCAAGGGAAGGACCACGTGTCAGCTTTCTTTCCAGAGAGTCACCCCCAAACGAGGATGTCCTTGGGGTTGGACCAGCTCCACAGGACACTCTGAGCAAATTCCCATGATTCCAGGTGTCCTAGGCCAGCAGAAAATGGCTGTCCCCTCCCAGATCTAAGAGAGCAAAGGGTTCAAGTTACCTCATAACCACTATGCACAGTCAACCTTACTGAGCACCCTCAGGCTTCTCTGTCCCACTCAGCAAGTAGAAATTCACAGGCAAGAAAAGTTTATATTCCTTTCTTTCAAAACAGAGGCCTTTCCTAGGCTTCCTTGTGACGAAGACATAGAATTATTACCAGACTTGTTTCTCAAGGGTAAATGTCTTCAAGAAAAAAGTTCTAGGAGCCACCTTGACTTTCAAATGGCTGTAACAGAGTGGGTGCGTTCTTCTCTACTCCAGGGAAGGTGTCTTGTTTCAGGGCTTCCAGGCAAGAATGGGTGTGACCTCTATTAGTCACCTTCAGGACTGGCTCCCTTTGGGGTTCCTGATTCAGTGGGCAGGACCTCCCAGAATGCTGGACATAGGCCCCCAAGGGTCCTCAGGGAGACAAGAAGGTGTCTTTCTAGATTGTTACTGAGATGGAGACCCGGAGCTTCTGAGCGAGGGGCAAAGTCTATCTTAGAGTCAGTCCCTCTTGCTCTGAAAGCCCAGGATTCCCCATCCATACCCATCCCACAGTCCATGATTTCCCAAACCTTCTTCAGCCACCCTTTTCATAAAACTAACTTGGTCCATGGCCTTTTCTCTGAGGGTGTGATTTGATTGTGAAACTGACAGAGCCAGAGGGATGTAGGAACTCCTGTGCCTTAACCCATGGTCAGAATTAACTCCAAAGTCTGGGGTCTTTGGAAAAGGTGCCTGTCAATGCAGAGGGGGAATGAAGTGCTCTAACAGCCTAATGACACCCGCAAAGAGGTCCCCTTATGGTCCTCAAAGAGCCTGCCAGCCAGGAGGGCCTCCTGCCACATTCTGGTGGTCAAGTTCTCCAGGAGAGAACAGAGGAAACCGACCAAGGACACAAGTTCAGAAACAGAAAGTTTGAGAGCTGCAGACAGGAAGAGCGACTCTTCTGGAAACAGCACGTCACTAACATGGCCTTGCCACAGGGCTCCGCTGCCACCTGGCAGACTCCAGCTGCCTCTGTGGAGGGTCACAGACCAGTGCATAATGTTTGTGGCAAGGCTTGTGGGAAGGGTAGCAATGAGGAAACTGAAGGTTTGTGGATGGTTTGGTAACTGTTACTCTCTACACACTTAAAGCAGAGCATCTGAAGGCAGAGACGCCACCCACACACAGTGAAAGAACTGACAGTGACCCCTGAGAGCCAAGCAAGCCAGTAAGCAAAGAGCAGGCCTTTGCCAGAGATGAAATACATTCAGGCCAATTATGAAGCCTTTTCTTTGTTTTGTTTTTTTGTCCCTTGGTTTTGGTTTTGGTCTCTGGTGGGGACGAGGGTGGGAAAACAATTACTTGACTCATTTTCAGTGTGTTCATGAATTAAGAAATGAATCTATAGCAATAATACCAACAGTTTAAATTGGGTCCAGCTCATTGGTAATTAATCAGCTCTTTTTTTTTTTTTTTTGGTACTGGGGATTGAACTCAGGGCCACTCGACTACTGAGCCACATCCCCAGCCCTATTTTGTGTTTTATGTAGAAACAGGGTCTCACTGAGTTGCTTAGCGCCTTGCTGTTGCTGAGGCTGGCTTTGAACTCGCAATTCTCCTGTCTCAGCCTCCCAGAGTGCTGGGATTACAAGCGTGAGTCACCGCGCCCAGCTAATTAGCTCTTTTTGAAGTCCTCAAAAATTCTAATTTTCTAGGTAGTTCGAGTCATTGATTTTGTACCTCTTTTGAGGCTGTCAAGGAAAAGCATTCCCAGAAATAAGTGGAGGCATCTCTGTAAATTACAAGGGAAAGAAATTTGAAGTTTAGAGTCCCAAGTGCAGCATCAAAATTCCATATTTATAGCTTCAAGAATCAATGAAAATTCCTGATACGCTATCAAATAGAGGCACTTCAAGCAGCATGCTGCTATGGTTCTGATATCTCCTGCTGAGCTGTCCCTGCCTGTGTGCAGGGAGAAGAGGGCTCAAGTCAAGGGCAGACACTCTGCTGGCTTCTTTAACAAGGTACCATTATTTCCTTGCACACATGCAGCGTCTACAACAACTGTTCTATTCATGATTTTGGTCCACAGCCCTGGTTCTACTCTTCCAAACCCCCTCACGCTGGCTCTAGCAAATCTCCCTTTTTGGAGAACTAAAGCAGAGTTTCATAGTCTCACTGACCTTGAAGCGAGAGTCTGCCACGTCCTGTCCTGCTGCCTGCACACAGCCAAGAAGTGTAACAAGAGCTCTAAGCAGGATCTGGCCTTGAAGAGACTCTTGTGCTAGGCGGGGCCTGAGGGGTTCATCCTGGCCAATCCTGTCTCAGACCTCAGGAAGCACTGGTTTGTCCAGCTGTGCCCTTGCCAGCCAGCCACTGACTCTTCTTCCACTGGACCCTGGGCCTTTTCTGGCACCTGCCCTTTCTCTGAAATGTTTCTCTCCCCCATAAAAAGAAAAGGCAGAGTTGTGCCTGCCCCCTCCTACCCAGTTCCTCACGTTGCTCTCCCTGGGGCTCTCAGAGGGATTCTTGGGCCTGCAAGCCTGCCTACAAGGCTACTCCAGCCTGCAGGACCTGGCCTCAGGGTGAAACGGCCAGCAGGAGAAGCTGTGTACCTGTTGGGTGACTTGCTTCTCCCTTCTTTCAAAAGCCGTTAGCTCTGGAGAATACACCTCTCAAGCCAAGGTTGAGAGGAAAGCTGTCTATAGCTGCCTCTCTCTAGCTGCTAATCAGTACCCCAGCTAGAGGCTGGGGGAATCTCCTTTCAACTTATTGCCTGAGGATTGGCTTCAGGGATAATGGCAATCATATTTCTGTTCAGGATCAGACCATCTGAAGTAGATAACTAGACTGTCTCACCTTCTATCCACACCAGCTTAATCTAACACCCAGAAGGCTCCGCAGGACATATCCCTGCTTAAAAATAGCCCTCCTTGGGACATTCACCATGAACTGGAAAGGTTGCCTGTAAATAGCAATGACCCACCAGGATTTTGGACAGCAGCCCTGCCATTTCAAGGGAGCCTGCCTAGGCTTCTGGTGACAGTCACGTACCAAGTTTCTGTGACCACGTGAACACCACCAGCTGATTCCTCTCTCTCCCTTCTCAGGGCTCAATTAGCCTCAGAAGAGATGGTGGAGCTGACAAATGGAGACCCGGGAATTACCTTATTCCTAACAAGGTTCTGTCAGAGTTTCAATTCTTTTTAACACGACCACAGCAAAAATACAAAAACTGCACAAGATACTGATCGGGAGAGCACATGAAGAGATCTTCTGAGGGCCTGGAAATGTTCTTGACTTGAAGGGGTTATATGAATGGACTCATGTATAAAAATTCCTCATATTGTACTGTGGAGATTCAAGCACTTCTTTGTATACTGGTTGGCTCATATGCCATCACTGTGTCCCAAAGAGTGATACCCTTTCAAATGATATATACTTAGATATTTTCTAGTTTCTTCTATGTTCATGAAAATAATCCCAGATTGGGATCAACCAAGCAGATTTCATGATCCTGCAGAGTCGGGGTTCCAATTTGCACATTCTGTAGGCTCTCCTTGGGGGCACAGGCTGTGAGCTGGAGGACCATGGGTCTCAAGAGCTGCTCTACTAGCTGGGGGTGGGGACAGTGAGGTCTTAGTTCTTCCCAAAATAGCTTCTTTTTGCACACACGCTTATTTCAAAGTCAGTTCTAGCCACCCTGGAAGAGCCCAGCTCTGAGATACAGAAAACTATGAAGCTTTTGAAAAACATGGACATGCAAATTTTAAAGAAGGGTAGTTAAAAACAATGAAAATCCCTCTTCTTCTTTGCCCTGTAATTCCTCACTAATTGACATTTAGGGCTCCCTTCGCTTCTCTCACTTCAACTTTACACTGAGTTTACACGAGTGGGTCAAGGCAGAAGCTGAGATGTTGTTGAAAAAAGAGAGTGCCATCCTTCTGTCAGGGCATGGTCATCGTCAAGGTTATTAGGAGGAAGGCATGAAGAGAGTGGCAACCACCACAAGTGACTCAGCAAAAATTCCAAAATTTCTGAAAATCCTTCAAGCACAATCCCTGTGACATGCCCTTTCTTCCTTCTTGTCACTGGCCGCTCCCTTCAATGTTCTATGGCTCTATCAAAGGCTCTCGTGGACAGTGTGACCATGTGACTGGCTTTTGCCACAGGGACAGGGAAAGAAAATGAAGTGAACAACTGCCATATCGCTTGCTTTAAAAGAACTGTCCTGTCGTGGGCTTATTCTCTTTTCTATTCCCAAATCAAGCTGGAGTGTGGATAGAGCAGAACACAGATTTGACCAGTCAGGTCTGGTGGGATGACCAAGTAAAAGGATGAAGGGAACCTGGATCCCTGCCTCCCCACAGCCTGGATGGCTCATGTCAGAAGTGGAAAGAAGCTAATTGAGCAGCAGGAACCCCTCGATCAATGCCCGCTTGTGCTCAACAACTGTATTCCGGTTCCTTCAGCTCTAAATGTGAGGACTTCATCTGCTTGGCAGAAATGATAGTGTTTTTTTAATATTTTTTTTTTTAGTTGAAGATGGACAAAGACCTTTATTTTTATTTATTTTCATGTGGTGCTGAGGATGGAACCCAGTGCCTCACACATGGTAGGCAGGCGCTCTACCACTGAACCACAACCCCAGTCCCATATTTTTTTATAACTTTATTTTTATTTATTAATTTGTATGTGGTGCTGAGGATCTAATCCAGTGCCTCACCTGTGCTAGGCGAGCACTCTACCACTGAGCCACAACCCCAGCCCCTGATAGTATTTTCATAATAGACATATGTGTATAATATTAATTACATAATATTATGAAAAAATATCACTGCGTGTAACCATTGCAGCAATTGTAGGAATAGATATGGGTCTTGTTTTATGGATTAGGACACAACTTCAGGCAGCTCAGGAGCCCATCAAGTCAGAGCTAGCAATGGCTGAGCCAGAACTCCACTGCCGCAGCTTCCTCATCTCCACAGCCTGTCCAGGAGCATGGAGCTGCCCTGGATGAGCAGAGCTGTTCTGGGCAGTAGTCAAACATGTGCTGTGGATCTCACAAGACTGATTTAAAGACTGCAAAGTAAGTGGGACTAAATGGTCCTTCATATTTTTTTCCTGAAGTTCCCCCATTCTCTGATATTTTAGTGTCAGCAACATGGGCTTTTTCTAACCTGTTTTCCATTCTGAACTTTAAAAGAATAACTGAAGAAGCTCATTGCTATGAAGGAGACAATGTAGAAAAATAGGGAAAGAGTTAAATAAAGAAACTGATGATATTTCCAAGTATTCAAGAAAGGCGCAGTTTAATTTGCATATAGGAATAACCTACACCTCACTTGGCAAATGTTAGGCCACAGCACAAACTCCTCTGTCAGAATCACAAATGTCAGATTTGCTAAGTACTGGACACAATATGCTTCTCCAACTGACATGTGTTTGTTCATCACGCACACACGCACACACAAAAAATAAAGAAATACATTTAATTCCTCTGCAAAAGAGAGCTGAGGATGGTAATCAGGTTACCTCACATTTGGACAGCACTTTACAGTTTACATTCTAACCCATTTGGTCCTCACGACAGCCCTGTGAGGTAGACAGCACAGAAATTACAATTAAACCCATTTTACAGACAAGGAAACTGAGGCTCAGAGAGGTGTAAACACTGGCCTAAGGTTTTCCAGCTAGTGGATGCAGATCTGGGCTAGGACTCAGGGCAGGATGCCTAGTCCAGTGCCCTTTCACAACCAGCTTTCTAATGAAAGTTGAAATGAGTGGTGTGAAAGACAGTGGTTCAACATCATTAAGTAGAACTATTATTTTCCTTGAGCAGATCAGATCAGTACAATCAATCCTAATGTTAATGTCATGCTATGTGGCACCTGAGATGAATAATTTTCTGAATCCTTCACGTGTTTATACTTAGAAGAAGACTGCTTCCCACTTTCACTCTGACCTTAATTTTAAGTCACCATTGGGCACTGAGAACTGACACTCTGATTAGATTTATTACCAGGAATCATACAGTGGTATCTGGTGTCTGTGATCAAGTCATTATTTAAACTTACAACATTTCTTACAGAAATGAAAATGAATCTCATTTACTTATTCCTTCTGCCAGTGGACATGTAGTCTGGCCACAAACAATAGGTTTTTTTTTTTTTTTGCAGTACTGGGGATTGAGCCCAGGGTTTTACTCGTGCAAGGCAAGTGATCAACCACAGAGCTACATCCTCAGCCCTTTTTATTTTTATTTTATTTTGAGACAGAGTCTCACTAAGTTACATACATTGAGATCAAACTTGTAGACCTCCATCCTCAGCTTCCTGAGTAGCAGGAATTACTGGTGTATGCCACCATACCCAGTGATATTTTATTTTTTATGCCATTTCAATAGTAGTAATTTTTTTTGCAGGTTGTTAAAAATCTTGCACTTCAAAATGAAAAGTAAGATTATTTTTTCAGAGGGAATAAAATCAAACTTTGAAAAGTAAGGAAATCCTTTGTTTTTAAATAACTTAACTATTGGGAATAACTTCTCAACTGCATTACTTCTTTTAGTTAAGAACTTAAAAGCTGCCAGCTTATTGCTGGCCCAAGATCTTGCCTCACGATGTGAGAGAAGAGATGCTGATTGACCACACATTCCAAATAGGCACATGATGGATGTTCTCTTCCAAATCATCCTGTTTCCATGAGTCCCATTTGTAAGTAGTGCTCTAAGGCACACTGAAATTCGACAGCAATGGGGACATGGTGAGAGCAGCTGGAAAACACTGCAAGAGCAGTTTAAAACTTCTTTAAATTCCTTCACAGAAACACTAAAGAAAAGTGACAACGTTCTACTTCAAGCCTGAATCTGTCAATCAGCTGAGGTAAAAGACTTGTCCCTGTAGCAAAACTGAATGTCTTAGTTAACAACCAAAGGCATCCCCTCAAAACCTCAAGGCGATTCTATTGACAGTACAAAATGTGAGTATTCATTTGAAAGCATGAAATTGGATTTTGCTTCTGATTATCTGGGTTAATTTGGTAGCATACATGTTTGCTACTTGGCTGATAGAGGCAGACCTTCTACTCCTAGGAACTGGTCTTCCGGACAGAGCCCGGTAAGCACGCACTGTATGCCACAGTCCACACAAAGCTTGGAAGGAGAAGAGAACCAAGACTTTTAAGAGTCAGAAGAGACAACATGAATTGCTCTGGAGAATTTTAAATGTGATCAAATTGAGGATTTTTTTTGTTGTTGTTATTATTTTAAACATGCATTCCTATCTCAGCTGGCCCACAAATAGTACAGGTTGTCAAAGAGAACTCTCTTGGAGGTGAAGTTCTTTCTCTTTAGCTCTAAGAAACAAGAGGGCTACATGACTCAAGAAAACATTAAAAGTCAGCAATAAACTCAGGAAAATGCTAAAAGTCATGTCTGACCACTGGGAGGCACTTCTATAGGAAATAGGCTCAAAAATTTTGTCACTGCTGAGGAGAAGCTGTGTTCTAAAAGAGGAGGAGCATTTGAAATTTCTCTTTTATTTTTCTTTAATAAAAATGGCAATGCCTCTGGTACATTTGGGTCAAAGAAATAAGGGTTCCAGCTTCCAAGGAAAGTGCACATGGAGGCATCCTTTCCCCTCCAGAGGACTGTGGGACTTCCAAGGCAGCTACAAAGCATTGACCTTTCTAAGTGGTGATTTGCCTGAAGCTAGGTATGTGTGTGGTCTGCTCATGGATTTGTCCTGGTTTTAGGTCATCCTCCAACACTTCTTTTTTTTTTTTATTATTAATTTTGAGTCAAGAAAGCTAACCTTTGCTGAGCTTTTCTTCTGCAAGAACTTGAGGTGTTTGATGCAATTGACACATATTTTTCAAACCCTCAGTTTCTGAACACTGAGAAATAAATCACAAGGTATGCTTGGTTAGAATCCAACAGCCATGCTTCTCATCATGCATCAAGATACGGTCAACCTCTTGTTTGAAACTAAAGAGAACAAACAAGCAACATTTTTTTTAAAAGAAATAAACAAAAGCATCCATAATGAGCCCTCCTTGGGCCTAATGCTACACTGTTGGCTAATATGAGCTACAGAAAATATGTTTGGAATGATCTCCATATATTATAAGTACTTTCTTGTCCTTATTTGATATTTCACTATGTAGTATGTACAGAGATGGCCTTTACTGTGCAAAAAAAAAAAAATTGTAGCTTCTCTACTTTTATAATAAGTTATCAATGCCAGCTCTTCCATGGGGTCTTAAGAGCCATCAGGTAGAATTTATTAGTCAGCTGTTAGCTCTACCAACAGAATTAAAGTGCAACGGAAGAGGGAAAACAGTCAGACAGATCAATTTTTCATTGTCAGCATCAATAAGCTTCATGCTTTCAAGAGAAAATGTCAGATACAACAGGCTCAGGTAATAATAACTCTGTAGTGTTTCCTTTTCTTTTTTTAAAGCAGTAGTCTCCCTGAGAAGAGAAGAGGGAGGTAAACGATGAGATAGCCCTGTTTCTTTCACAACTGACAATCTCTGTAAAACTGAGGCCACTTCCCCAGCCTTGGGCAGCAGGACTAACCCCTGAAATTGGTTTTCTGCTGGGAGAGCTGTTGGTGGTTAGGTCCATTTCCCATGCAGTTACAGGATTCTCACTTAGAAAGATCTCAAAATCATTTTTAAACAAAGATGGCTGGGGTGGGGGAGG
The DNA here is from genome assembly GCA_004024805.1 of Geosciurus inauris. Taxonomy (NCBI): domain Eukaryota; kingdom Metazoa; phylum Chordata; class Mammalia; order Rodentia; family Sciuridae; genus Geosciurus; species Geosciurus inauris. Next base: position 57,608 of record PVHX01010606.1, on the reverse strand, counting down.
ACTGCCTACCAACAGCACACGGAAGTGTGGGTTTTCAAAAAAAAAAAAAATCCCACAAAATAGTTTGTCAAAAATACAATCAACGCTCAGAGTGAGCCTAAAAAAAAAAAAAAAGTTTGTGTAAATCAGAAGATTCCTATTGTACTACTGGAGAAAAGGGAACAAACAAAACGAGGTACAAAGATGATTTTTAGGTATATATTTTCACTTAGCAATGAAACCGTTATTCCCCATAGCACTTTGTGGCCTTTTATCTTGTTCCACAGTTTTGTCGGTGAGGTGGCATGCACCTTTCTGCAAACTCTGCAGCTGCTTCTCCAAGAGGGTAGCTTCTTGGGACCACCAGTCTTAAGAAGAACCCCCACCCCCACCCCAAGATGGGCCACAGGCTGAAATCCTCTGGGGCACAGCCTAATGTTTTTAATTAAGGAAATGTTACCATCAAATCCACTGTGTTTTATCTTTTTTTCCCCCTGTCCTGTTGCCTAAAGACTGAAAAGGCAGTTTCAGAACATACCATTCCTCAAATATAAATATTTATAATGCACTGAGTACCATGCACATGCTATAGACTGGCACTGCTGATGTGTTGGCCCTAGAGAGGAGGCTTCAGCTTTTCTGTGAAGCTTGAATGGAAGGAAATGTCATGGAAGCAGTTAAATCCTAGGAGAAGATTGGCAGGTGTACCCAGGCCAGTGAAGTGCCAGAGAAACATCACAGGTCTTTTCTGTGGTCCCTTGTCCCCAAGTTCTAACAGAACATGGGACAGAGGGAAATTTACCTTCTTACCAGCTCCATAAAAGTGGCTACAAGCCTCTCCCATCTTATGTTCCCTTACATAAAACATATCATCAGCTTTACAGTATCAGTCTTTTCATCTTCCCACCCAAGGCTGAAGCAGCTTTGACCCACACAGCTGGGGTTTGCTCCGGCTGGAGACAGAAATTCAGTCCAGTTCCATCTTCTTCAGTGGAGACAGGAGACTGGCTTTGCCTTTCCCCAGTCCCCGCTGCACCGTGTGAGGCATGGCATGCACAGTTCTGTCTGTCCCCTTTCCATGGAAACGCCGAGGTCTTGGGGCAAGGCCAGATCTTCAAGCAGGGAGTCGAGGTTCAATTTTTAGTGATAGCTCATAAAGCGTATCTTCATCTATGATGAGGGCTTTGTCAAGCAAGTACTGTGTGACCTGGAAAAAAGAAGACATTGCAGCTTTCATTTCTTTCAGAACACATGAATGGAATCTGACACATTCAACATTTTCTCTTAAACATTTAAAATTTTCATATAACTAAAAAATGTTGTGAATATATTCTCTTTTATTTTAATCAAACATCTCTAGTCTTTTCCCTCCTCTGTCCCAAGTAGCTTCCCCAAGAGGCACCACTGTTACCATTTGACATGTGTCCTCCCAGATGTGTTATTGTATCTTTATAGATATTACATATACTTACAGAAACCCTTTCCCATGTACTCATAGATGATATAATGACCTACATTGTATTCTGCTTTCCTCTCATTGTAACTTATGGAGTGTTCCCATGTCAATATGTAGAGCTCTAACTGCCATACAATATTGATACTGCAATATACCAAAGTTTCTTTAATGATCTACATTGACAGATGTTGAGTTGCTGTCTATATTTCACCATTACAAAGTTACAGAGAAATCCTTTTCAGCAAGCTTCCTGATGCTCATATATTGTTTGAACACTGTGCTTGGTTAGGTACCAGCAAGGAAATGAAATGACACTAAAAATAAAGATGTTGGGGCATAGGGTATTCTCCATGAAAACATTTCCTTATTTTTATTGAGCTATAACATACATAAATGATATGAATAGTTTGATCAGTTTTGACAAATGTATACGTCCATGTAACTTACATTTATACATTACACAGAACAACTCCTAGATGTTCCTCCATGCACCTTCCCAGTCAATTTGCTTGCAGAAGCAGCTGTTGCTCTGATTCCTATCACACATTAATTTTGTCTACCCAGGAACTTCACATAAATGGAATCATACAGCATAAGCTCATTCCTGTCTGGCTTACTTCACTGAGTGCAAACGTTTTGAGATTCATGCATGCTGTGGTATGTATCAGTAATATTTATTCTCATTGCTGAGCAGTGTCTCACTGTAGAAATATACCACAGTTCACTTATCCATTCATCTGGTGATGGACACTGGGACTGTTTCCAATTTGAGGCTATTAGTAAAGAGTGTTATGGGCATTTTACATGAAGCTTTTTAATGGACATACGTTCATTTCCCCCTTGGAGAGAAACTGTTAGGTCATAATACATACTCAACATTATAAGAAAACTCCAAGGGTAGTTTTCCAAAATGTGTGTGATTTTACTCTCACCAGCAATGTATATACAAGTTCCAGTTGCTCAGTGCACAAGGTTTACTTTTAAAGGATCATGTAAAATGATTTTCAAAGATACTAATCCTATAGTAGATGACAGTACCTGTTTTCCCATATCCTGACTAATGTTTATATTATCAATCTTTTGAATTTTGGTAGGTGAGAATGATATTATAATCTGCAAATTTTACTGGTGAAGTTGAGCATTTTTCAAATTTTTGTTTCTTCTGTGAATGAAATGCCCACAGTTACCAGTTTTTCAATTAAGTTGTGTATGCTTTTCTTACACATTTATACAAATATTTTTCTTTTGTCTCTGTTTTAGATGTTGAAAATATTATCTCCTAGTTTACTGCTTGCATTTTGACTTTGTAAGTAATTGTCCACTATCATACAGAATGACATTTTCTTTTTTTTTTTTAAATGTTTATTTTTTAGTTGTAGGTGACAGAATATCTTTATTTTATTTTTATGTGGTGCTGAGGATTGAACCCAGTGCCTTATGCGTGCTAGGTGAGCACGCTACCACTGCGCCATAATCCCAGCCCCGAATGACATTTTCATGTAGTGAATTTCATGTAGTAAGCTTTATCAAGCTTGTATTTTAAAGCTTTTGCATTCTGTAAAGATGGTCTTTCAAATCTAAAGGTCATAAATGTTGCATATTGTTTTTTATTTGAATAATATAAATTTTTTTATATCTGAGTAAAAAACTCATCTGAAATCTATTTTTGGGAATAGTATAAGATGCAGAATTCAAATTCCTATTCCACTTATCAAAAGGTCAGTTTCTTTTGGACACTTTTGGTAAGCTCCTTCTTTATCCCATATTAGATTTTCATATTGACAAAATCTGTGTCTGGACTTTACTCCATTGAATTTGTATTCTTATGGGAGTATTATCCTGTTTTATTTACTCCAGCTTTAGGATATATATTTGTATTTGGAAGGAAAAATTCTCACTTGCTCTTCTGACTTTTCACAAAGTTCTTGTCTTTTTTATTTTTATTTTTTGCCTACTTAAGGTCCCTTATGAATTTCAGAATAAATCTGTGAAGTTCCATGAAAAGCCATGTTTGGATTAGATTAGGATGTCAATGAATATGCAGATTAATTTGAGGACATCTGCATAACAGCAAGTCTTCTGATTCATAAACTTGATGTAGCTATTTAATAAGTACCTCCTGCATGTACTTCAGTTCACAAAGGTCTTACATACTTCTTGTTCCACATAATCCTAGGTATAATAGATTTGTTGCTTTTTTAATGAGAGTTTTATGTTATATTTCATACCGTGTTGAAAATTGTTGGTTTTCATGTTAGGTTGCTATGCTATGCTCCCTTAATCAGTTTTTATTCTAGATTTTCTAGGGAGCTGGTTAAATCATCTGTGAATTATAGCATTTAATCTTTACTTTCCAATTTTTTGTACCTTTTACTACTTTTTATTGCTTCATTGGCTTGGCTTTTTTTTCCAGCTCAAAACTGAACAGTAACAGTGACGATGACAGCCTTGTTTTTTTATCCTGACTTGTTTTAATTCAAGAGGCATTTATTATCTAATGCAGTCCAGGCACTATGCAAGATGCTGGGGGGCTGGCTATAAAACTCAACACAACAGGCATGGCTCTGACCCTCATGGACATGGCAGTATACACATAAGCACACAAATACATGTACAATGGCAACTCCAGCACTAAGTGCTGGAAAGTAGAGGTGCTTAGTGCAATAAAGGCTAAAATGTGTGGAGAGTTCCTGAGAAAGTGAAACTTAATTTAGGAATAAGTTAACTGTGCAATGCAGAATAAAGGGCACCCCAGACAGAGATATTGAAAGCCCTGTAGCAAACACAAATAAAACAAAACCTAGGGGCTATTAAAGAAGAGTCTGTTTCTCATTGTTGGAATCCACCTTTACAGCTATGCAAATATAGGGTGAGGCTAAGATGATTCATGTGTGACAGAACAGAGTTGGAGGCTTCAATATGAAGTTGGGTATACCTTAAAACAAATATGTTTGGACACACATGGAAATACTTATGTGCTTATGGACGCGGGTTAGTATACGCACATGTATTTCTGTGTTCTGTTAGCATAGAGGGCCTAAGAGAAATGAACCTCTGTAGCATGAACATACCAAGAGTCCATATCTTGGTTCCTAACACTGTTCTCCAATACAAGGAGATAGAGTTTCAGGAGAAATATCTGATTCTAGCATTGGGGCAAGAAACATAAGATCAGCTGGGCATATCTTATAGTGACAACAAATTAGTAGTCCTCAAAAAAAGAAAAGAAAAAGAGAGAACCCCACACTGGTGGGGGGTCCTAAATGAAATGTGATATGTATGAATCCTAGATCAGAGAAATTACATTAGATAAAAAGCAAGGGAATCTGTTCTCAAAAGACTAGTAATGGAACCACCATATAACCCAGCTATCCCTCTCCTTGGTATTTGTCCAAAAGAACTAAAATCAGCCTACTACAGTGACACAGCCACGTCAAAGTTTATAGCAGCACAATTCACAATAGCCAAGTTATGGAACCAACCCAGGTGCCCTTTACCAGATGAATGGATAAACAAAATGTGGTAGATATACACAATGGAGTACACTTGGCCATAAAGAAGATTGAAATTATGTCATTTGCTGGTAAATGGATTGAGCTGAAGAATATTATGCTAAGTGGAATGAGCCAGACTTGGAAAGTTAAAGGTCACAAGTTTTCTCTCTCATGTAGAATCTAGAGAAAAATAAGGAATTAAAAGAAAAAGAGGTGGATATCATGAAAATAGAAGGAAGATCAGTGCAATAGAGGAAGTAAATAGAAGGGGCCAGAGGAGCATCAGGAAAAGAAAGAAACTGTGGAAAGAAACTGACCAAATTATGGTATGCATATGTATGTATATACATCAGTGAACTCACATTTATGTATATTTATAAAGCACCAATTAAAAAACAATAAATAAACAAATAAATAGAAGATCACTAGGTTAAAAGAAAGGGAACCAGAGGAGGAAGGAGGAGGGGAGAAAAAGCAGAGTACTGGGACATTAAAATGCAGCAAATTATATTCCATGCATGCATGAATATTGTCAAAATGAAGCAGACTATTATGTGTAACTACAAATCCCTAATAGAAACATTTTAAAAAGTAGAGGAATCTGAATAAACTATGATCTTCAATTAATAATTATGCATTGAAGCCGGGCGCGGTGGCGCAAACCTGTAATCCCAGCACTTTGGGAGGCTGAGACAGGAGAATCGCGAGTTCAAAGCCAGCCTCAGCAAGGGCAAGGCGCTAAGCAACTCAGTGAGACCCTGTCTCTACATAAAACACAAAATAGGGCTGGGGATGTGGCTCAGTGGTCGAGGTCCCCTGAGTTCAATCCCCAGTACCAAAAAAAAAAAAAAATTATGTATTGATATTGGTTCATCAATTCTAACAAATGTACTATATTAATGTTAAGATGTTAATGATAGCAAAAACTGTGAGGTATGTAGAAATTTTTGTATTACCTTCTCGACTGTGATATCAGCTAATTAAAATTATCTTGAAAAATAGCCTTTTTAAAATTTTGTTTTTTAGTTGTAAATGCTACAATACCTTTATTTTATTTATTTATGTTTAAATGGTGCTGAGGATTAGACTCAGTGCCTCAAGAATGCTAGGCAAGTGCTCTACCACTGAGCTATAACTGCAGCCCCTAAAAATAGCCTTTAAAAAAAAAGAAAGAAAAAGACCAGTTGTGGCTGGAATGGAAAGAATAAGAGGGTGGGCCCTCTGAAATGAATCAAGAAAAGCCAGGGTCATCTAATGTAAGACTTCTTAGTAATGTCAGGAATTTTTCTTTATTCTTTTTTTAATCCTAAGAATAATGAGAAGACAATGAAATGTTTTGTGTGGGGCAGGGGGGATAATCCACTTTGTATTTCAGAGAGCTCTGCCAGCTATATTTTGCAATTCAGATTTTGCATTTTAGAGTGCTTGGAGGGCTATGTATGTAGCTCAGAGCTAGAGCACTTGTCTAGTATGTGTGAGGCCCTAGTTTGATCCCCAGTGAGACACACACACACACACAAAGTACAATACTTGGTCTGGAATGGTGTTGGAAGCAGAAGAAGAGGGGAAGATTCACATGAAATACAGGATGTAAAATCAAGAGAACTTGATGATGAATTGATATTCTTTTTGCCTTCCTTTTTTTTTTTTTTTGTTTTCCTTTCAGGCTTGCTGAAGGTTTTCCAGTTTATTGGTCCTTTCCATGAGTCAGTTTTGGTATGACTGATCAACTCTGTTGTTTTCTAATTCACTAATTGCCACTTTTGTTCTTTCTAATTTCCTCACAACGGCAGTGTTTTACCTTTGGCTGATGGTCTATCCGGTAGGCAGTCTGCTGGAACTGTCGTATCTCTCGGATAATGTGTGATATCTAACAAGAGGAGAAAAAAACAGCAGCAGTAACAAAAGCAGAGCAAAAATACTTCCCTGTAGCACAAGGCACTGTTCTGGGGCCTCTTCCCAGAGTCCCTTCCTTCAGTAGGTGGAGCCCACCTGATGATTTTCTATGCTTGGGGCTTTCTTGTCCTAGGAATTGTGTGAGATTGCAACAGCAAGAAGATACTGAATCCACAACTGGAGGAGCAGGTGGCACCAGGTGGTCAGAGGTCTGGGACAGGTTGGGTGCTACTGTCTGTGGGTTCCTGGCTTCTAACTTGGTGCTCAGAATCTGATTGTCCAGCAAGAAGCCTTCAGCACCTGTCTACCATGGGTCAGACTTAGAAAGTCGTCCTTGAAGTTGTATTCCTCATCCCCTACATCCAGATAGCAAGCGGAAAAGACTGCCAAAAATCTCAATCAGCCAACAGCAAATATTAGCCCTAGTCTTTCCACCTCTTCTCCCTTGAGATTAAAAAGCAAACATTGACTTTGTTACCAAGCTGCTTCTCTGTAAGCCATTAAAGTCACAAACACAAGCCAGTTATGGAATTATCACCTACCATTCTCATTTTGGAAAAATTGACAAGGCCTTCTTCGGTAAAGTTTGGTGTTCCTTCTTCAATAAATGCCAGGTCCGTCAAGTACATTCCAAGGTAAGGAACTGCTGGAGGATTACAACTGCAAGACCAAGAAGCACTGTTCTCACACTCATTTGCATGAATATCCATTTCCCTCCCCAATTTAGACAGGAAGTGACTATGCTGCTTCCATCTTGAAGAACAAAGACTATTTCATTGTCAGATGCATACTCATGATATGCAGATTTTAAACAAATTTCACAATAGAATACAATACAAAATTACAGCCCATGTTTTACTAATGTGAGACAATGGCATATCCCAATAAGATGACTTAGGAACAAATACAAAATGTTTGCTAGCAGGAATTGCTTGCAATACTTGTAATTTGGCCATACTTCTTTGAGGAGCAGAAGCATGTGGGAAAACCCCTATTCTCTCACCTCCCTAGGACGAACATCACAGAGAACTGGGTGGTAAAATCAATGGGGTCAGAGCCTCACACTGTAGTAAACTTGTTCTCTGTTTTAGTTAATACTTCAATATTTTCGAAGGTGTAGAAGTAACCAATATCACAGCTGCTCACTTAAGGGAATCACCTGTTTTGTTTTTGGAGGAGAGGGGAATGCTTGATTTCCTGAGGAGGTTTGAGGCTAAGAACATGGACTTTTGGTACAGAAAGAACTGAGCTTTGATCCCAGCTGACCAGTTATTCAGTGGCACTGGGCAAACTCTCTGGACAGCAAAATGGAGATCGAAAAGCTTATCTCTTAAATTTGTTGTGAGGTTAAAGTTAGATGCATTAAGCTTTCTTTTACTTACATCATCACAAGACTAATGTTTTTCCAGAATGACTGAAGTTCATGTGCTATATCATGAGAAAACTAGTTGCAAGAGAATATATTCTATGCTGTGTGTGTGTATCTGTGTGTGTGTAGACAGAGAGAGAGAGAGAGAGAGAGAGAGAGAGAAAGAGAGGGGTCCAGAAATAAAGGGCCAAAAATAAATTACAATAATCACATGTGCTAGAATATTGAAATTTTAAAAATCACAGGAGATCATTGTATTTAGATTAGGAAATACTGACTTAAGAAACTTATCGCAGTGATAGTTTCTTCTTATTTGGAACAATCTGCATACCATGAGTACATCTGTAAGATGCTTACTATATTATATCCACAGCGTTCCAAGTGAGAAGGAAAATCCAAAATAGTGAGACAATGGAAATAATTTCCTATTTGTTTTTTTTCTTCCAGCAATGAAGGAGGTGGGTCACCATTCATAAACTTTTAAAAATTAGGTAAATATATTTCTAAATTATGAATAACTTAAGATAGACATACTTTTTAAGGGTTTCTCTGAGATTTTTAAACCTTCCTTCAGATGAAACAGTCTTCTGAAGTTTGTCCATTAGAGCTTTCGTCTAAAACAGAAAGAAAAAACTTAGTATGTCACGAAAATACCATGGTTTGATAAGATGGTGTTTTAGTCAGCCTTTTCACTGCTGTGACCAAAATACCTGACAAGAACAATTTTAGAGGAGGAAAAGTTGATTTGAGGGCTCACAGTTTCAGAAGTCTCAGTTCATAGGTGGCTGACTCCATTCCCTAGGGCCCAAAGTAAGGCAGAACACCATGGCAGAAAGAGTGTGGCAGAGGAAGGCAGCTCATGACATCGCACCAGGGAGCAGAGAGAGAGACTCTCTCACTATGGACAAAATACAAACCCCCAGTGGCCCTCAATGACCCACCTCCTCTAGCTACACCCTGCCTGCATAGTTACTGCCCAGTTAATCCCTATCAACAGATTAATGCATTGACTAGGATAACCCAATTATTCATCCCTAAACTTTCTCACATTGTCTCACACATGAGCTTTTGGGGGACACCTAATATTTAAACCGTAACAGATAGTGAGCTGCCAAAAGATGCCCAGCTCTCTTCTACAGTGGCAGGTACTGAGACCTTCACCAGAACCAAGGTCATTGTGTGATACGATTTCAATGCAGAGGCAGGGCTTAATGTTGGCATGTTTAAATAAAAAACAACAACAACTTGGGGAGAAGAAGAAGTGCTTCTATGCACACATTTAGCCATGAAGAAAGAAAAATGTTTAGAAAAGAAAAGTTGTAATGCACAGAAAGTTTTAAGAACTTGAAGAACTGAAAATAATGTGTGGAACATAGAATATTAAAGGAAAGGTCTCAGGTCAGGGAGTTTTCATGATGAATCTTTTTTGTATTAATCTCTACACTATCAAAGTGCATATTTGGTTGCTTTGGCATTGACTAAGCAATATCTTCTACTCTAAATCCTTTTTTATGATGATGATCATCAATTTATTAGAAGAAAGCACATTGTTGTTGATATTGGTCTGGAGTTTCTTCCATGGCAAAGTAGCCTTTGGGGATAAGAACCTGTTTCTGGTGATGCCCACACCCAGGATGCCTGGCTGAGCCCTGATGCCCCAGATCCTACTGGGAAAAGCACCTGGAAAGCACATGGAAAGGCAGCTTTGACCACTCTGCTTCGGCCTGGAAAGGACTGCACAGTTCTTAAAAGCTTTCAGAACAATGCAAACAGTTGCCTTCCCCATCTTGGTTTCTGAGGGCTCTGAGAGGCCTCTTTCTTGGCCCAGGGATGGCCTTAGTTCAAAGAAATTGCAGAAGTACAGTCTGTTCCACAGCCATAGATCCATGAAGAGAGCTCCAGACTAGATTCCACCAGGCCTTCTGGATCCCATGGACTGATCTCAGATCTGAAGGGACAGCTGCAGAAGAGATGGTGCAACCCAAATTGCCTGCAGCAGATACATCTGCAACTAGGTCCTATTCACCAGGACCAGAGTGAGGTGCTCAGCAACAGACGCAGTACATCAGCCCATGCTAAGGACACCGAGAGTGACCCATACATGTGGCTGAAATAGTATAATCTATTTAATGCCTCCTCAGGTATTACATCAAAATTTGAAACAATAAATTTAATATTAGTCTATCATCCCTATCCATTGGTTATCCCTAAATTTGCATCCTCTCAAAGATAAGAATGTCACTAGAGTCAACTATAGAGAAGGTTGGAAGATTTCTTAAAGTCTTGGTGAACCCTTGGTGCCAGTTTCAAAGGACAAAAGAAACAGGGAAAATAAGGAAAAAGAAGGCTGAGGTGTGACTTACTGACCCTGATGAAGTCTTCCCAAGTGTGACAGGACAACACACTCTGTTCAGCCAGTGCCTGATGCTTGGGGGCAAACAGCCACTACACAGGGGTTGGTGTCCAGCTTTTGGGTTCTGATATAAGTGTTTAGAGTACACTTAAAAATGGTATTCTGATGCCCATTAATTATAAAATCTCTCAGAAAACTAGGGAAACATGACTGCTTACTTCATTTTATAAAGAGCATTCACAAAAAAACTGACTACCAGGTTGGATGGTGAAAAAGACTGAAAGCTTTGCCCCAAAGATTGAGAATAAAGTAAGGATGTCCTTTCTTGCCAGTCCAGCCAATGCAGTATTAGGAATATCAGATCAATAAAGCAAAAAAAGGGGGGCGGGAATAAAAGGCATATAAATTAAGAAAGAAAAAAAACAAGTTAGAAAAAGAACAACAACTTGAGAAGAAATGACTACTCCTATTTATAAATCACATAATGGTCTACGTAAAAAATTCCAAGAAATCTACAAAAAACTTCTAGAACTATTAAGTGAGGTCAGCAAGTTTATAGATATAAGATCAATGTTAAAAACAAGTTACATTTGTATATACCAACTTTCATTGAAGAGGATATACAGAATACAAAAAAGCTCATGAAAAGAAGTTTAACATCATGAACCATTAAAAAGTGCACATTTGTATCACAGTGAATAATCAGCGTGGCTAAATTTAAAAAATTTATAATACCAAATGCTGACAAGAATGTAGAGAACCTGGATCACTCACACATTTCTGATAGAAGTGTAAAACAGTACAGCCACTCTGGAAAAGATTTTGGCAGTTCCTTATAAAACTAAACACACACTAACCAGCAATTACATTGAACAATTACTGAACCAGCAATTACTCTTGAACAATTATTCCAGAGAAATGAAAACTGATGTTCACACAAAAACTTTACATTAATGTTCATAGCAGCTCTTTTCATAATAGCCCTAATCTAGAAACTACCTGTGTCCTTCAGGAGTGAATGGTGAAACAAAATGTGGTATACCCATACCATTGAATATTACTCAGCAATAATAGAGAATGCAGTATTGATACATGCAACAACTTAAATGGAGCTCAAGAGACTATGCTGAATTTACAAAAAGCAAATCTCAAAATGTCACATAGTCTATGATTCCATTTATATACCATTCTTGAAATGACAGAATTACAGAGATGGAAAACAGATTAGTGATTGCTATGAGTCAGAGAATGGGCTGGAAGGGAGATGCTTATGGCTATTAAAGCATGGCGCAAGAGATCTTCATAATGGAACTATGCTGTATCCTGACTGGGGTTATGGTCACCCTAATCAACCCTTGTAATAGAAGTACATAGAATTAAATACCCCTCCACACACAAAGACATGAGAAGCTGGTGAGTCCTGAGTAAGACTGGTGGATTATACCAATGTTCATTCTTTTCCTGATTGTGATATTGTCTACAGTTATAAAACGGCTGCTACTGGGGGAAAGTAGGGGCAGTGGGTAGGACATATCTATATTATCTTGCAACTACATGTGAAATTACAATTGTCTCCAAATAAAAAACTTGAAAAATAATAGTATTTTAAAACTATGGCTTTTATTTCACAAAGTCTAGGCTTTGCTGTAATAAAAGGATTTGTGAGCTCTAAGAGGTCAAGTTCAGATTCTCAGAGCACTGTACTTGTCCTAAGGAATAAGCAAGGGTGGATAAAGACTTTGACTTAGGCTTGGTTTCCAGTTATGTGGAGAAGTTACAGCATACCCTACAGCATCTCCTGTACTAAAGGGAAAGGCTTGGAGAGAGAAGCTAAAATAGGAATAAGAAATAATGAGTCTCAGAGAAGGGCTTAAATGCCCAGGAAGCTTCTTTTCATGCACTTAAATAATTCAGAAAGCGATTCTTCACTGAAAGTCCTGAGGACATGTCAACAAAATGCAGTTATGCTCTTCTTCTAGTGTGGTCCCCTAGAGATGGCACCCTGCAGATGCCCTTCACCAACATTAGTGGACACATCAAGGTAGGTATAGTGGGGTGTTCGGGAGAGTGAGGCAGAGAGCACCTGACACAGATCCTCCTACCTGCTGGCACCAATACAGCATGGAGAAGCCTGGAAAATTCCCCCAAGACACTTTGTGAGGGCTAAGGTAGACATCTAATAATGAAGAGCACACATACCCAATAGGGATCACCAAGGGGCAGCCAGCCTGAGACACACAAGCTCATAGCATCAGCAGAGTCAATGAGAGCTGAAGCAGGGCAGGCTCAGCGCAGCTGCTTGGGTGCAATCACCACGCATAATGGCTCCTGGGCAGGGTGGGCAAGTACATGTACACCAGCACAGGCAATCCACAGAGGCCAGTACCCAGGGACCAGTCAGAAAAGGACTAATAAGAAGCCAGGGGTGCATAGAGCCTTCCAGAAGCCCAGAGAAGCCCTCCCAATACCCACCAATACCCAGGCAGAAGGCCAGAAGAAAGGCAGGGAAGAATTGTGATTTGGTTTGAATCTTGAAATTATGCAAATGAAAACAACAGGCATGAGGCAAGTGGAACCCAACTAAAAAAAATTAAAGTTATGATTGGTTCACATCTAAGTGGTTTTTGCCAAAACTTTAAATCTGCTACATGAATGACAAAGAAAAAGGTGAACACTGAGGTCTTTTGGCCCTAAGACATTTGTACCCCTACTCTGGGGGAGAAAGAATGAATCCACTGGTCATCACTTGAAATCAGCGTTCCCTCCTGAAATCACTGAGGAAGCAACTCTTGACTAAAAGTCACATTGTTTGGAGGGCTGTCCCCCAAAATGTTTTAATGAATGTTTTGGAAATGCACATGAGTGGAATTAATTAAGTGGTAAGAGCATGGTAATTACCCATGTTGACACCTTTCTTTGGCAACTGTGCTGCTCATTTCAGCTAATGATTTCCTAATTAGTAATATTTATCTTGGCTCTCGTCTCCCAGCCTCTCCTCCTCTCAGCAGCAGCCTGTGTTGCTCTCAGATGCTCACCTGCTTGGACACCTTGGCCCAGGTTTTCTTCAGCCTGTAGATGGCACTTCTGTTTAAGGCCGAGGTGATCTCCAGCACACCATTGTAGTTGTGCAGGCATCGGCAAATGTCCGCCACTGCCACCCACTTCTCGATTGCGTTGGCACGGGAGCTGACATCGGCGTAATTCATTATCTGGGAGGCCACCAGGTTACTCATCTAGGACAAGCAAAAAAACCCAGAAAGGCTATCTAAGAGCCAGAGAAGTGCCTGTAGGCAAGTTACCTGAATCGCCCCAAGCCACATCAGGAAAGGAGTCCTGCAGTGTGGAGATCACATTACATCTTTGGCTACTGACTTTCCAAGGAAACTGCTGTCTGTGATAACAGTAACATTAAACTACCAAGCATCTGGTCGCCCTTAGAGTGTGGAGAAGGATTCTTTGGAATCTAGTTTGTTGGAGGAAAAGATAATTTTATTAATCAGGAATTCTGATGAAGGATAGAATAATCTAACTCTGAGGAAAGACAATGTTTGTAGTCACTCCTTGGAAACACATACTCCTTGCCCCCTACAGTGGGATAGCTCAGTTATCACAGGGAAAGAAAAAACACTCACTCCCAATCAGACCAAGTTCTGAACTGATGAACTCTCCAACCACAAACACTTAGCTGCAGAGGAAGAGAGAACATTTTCCCCTTCTTACAATTTTTCACTGGCATTTAAAAGGGCCTGTGGCTCAGGGCTAAGTATTGTCCTTCTGCAAGTTAAAGCCAGCTTAAGAAGCTCAACTGTTGCAATATGGAGGGGAAAATGGCAAAATAGGATTATTAACAAAGGGAACATGGAGTGTGTAATCTTGCATTGATACACTAAATCTGGTAGGGACTCCATTCTTGCATGATTCTGAAGGTCTGTAAGCTCTACCAGTGCCCCCGAGTCATCACTGTGACATCCACTAAAGCACCTACTATGGTGCAACTCATTGAGCACCTGTTCATCCTTAAGTGGTGAGAGGGGTGGTCTGGTATCCGGTCTGCAGGCAGAACAGGTGATTCTGTTAATTAGTAATTTTGGTGAAGAAATTATTGCCAATAATTATTGAGGAAATGGATGGAAGTTGTTCAAGGTACAGGGAACAGGAAGAAAAAGAACTAAGTGTCCCTAACTGACCCAGATGTTAAGGGTGTGTTCCCTAGAATGGTGCTATTGGAAGGTGCTGTGGACCTCCAGGAGGAGCAGCCTTGTGTGAGGTCCTTAGGTTGCTGGGGGCCTACCTATGAAAGGGATGTAGTAACCAAGCCCCTTCCTCCTCCACTCTTCATTTGCATCCTGGCCATGAGACAGCAATTTTCTCTGCCGCGTGCTCCCTGCCACTGCTATCTGACACATCCACCAAAGGTCCAAAGCAATGGGACTGCCTGACCTTAGATTAGATATTCCAAAACTGTGAGCCAAAGCAAACCTTTTCTCATTAAGAGTTCATTATCTTAGGTATTATATTATAGGAATATCTGACAAACACACCGAACTTAAGGCACTGTGAGCCTAGTTAGGTGGGATGCGGAGGGGAGGGAGATGTGTGAACAAGTAAACTCCACAAAGAGAAATGCATAGCTACATCTAGGCACGGAGGGGATTGAGAACATGGAGACAGATGGGGCATCCGGTGTAGTCCAGGGGAGGATTCTGGAAAGAGGTCATGCCTGCATTGCATCTTGAAAGATGAGAAGGACTATCCTCTTCTTCCCATCAAAATAGAAGAGCAAAGGGACAGAGGTGGAAGGCACGATGTCACTGAGGATGTGGCTGCCCTCTGAGGAACTTAGAGGGCTCGAGAGACAAGGATGACAGATGGGCAGGCTCTTGCACACCAGGCTGAGGAGTTTAGACCATTTCCTAAGGGTGAGGGGAAGCCAAAGACAGATTTTGCCAAAGAGAGCAACATAATTAGATTGACCTTTCAGAGGAGTCATTCCTAGGACATGGCATATGGAATACATCAGGACACAGTGACTTAGGGGGAAAGAGAGGAGTTAGAAGCTCCTGGAGCAAAAGGATGATGTCACCTCCAGGTTGTGGCAATGGTGGAGGAGGGGGTGAGGAAGGGTCTGAAATGCAGGTAGATTTAGGCTTCAGGAATATGCTAGGGGGGATGGTAAGGGCGAGGTAAGTAAAAGAAAAGGAGTCAGAGACAACCTCTAGATCTGGAGTTCGGGGCAGTGAGTATAGGTGAGGCCATCATCCAATACTGAGAAGAAGCTACAGTGGCAGGCTTGGCAGGGCTGGGGACATATGGGAGGTTCCATCTGCTCCATGCAGTGGTCATCCAGGAGGATGATATATGTGGGTCTAAAGCCTGAGATTGCACCTCTAATATGAATGTCAAGTATGTTCCAGATGTATGTACAACTAAGGTAATGAAGCTTTATTTTTCATAGCCAGACCCAGCTTCTCAAAGTGGCCCAGTTTGGTCATGCACCTTGCCCCTTAGCTCCAGTGGCAGTAAAGCCCATTATGTAACAGCATTCACTATGCATCAGTGCGTTCTGAGTACACCCTATGCAGAGCACTGTCTTGGGAATCTATAATGTTTTTGTGTTTTAATTTTGGATGACTTATTAATGTACCTGTGGGGTTCCTTTGTTTTTTTAAACACCATCATTATTCCTTTTACTGTAGTTTAGTGCAACTGAAAAGGAAGCCTTCCCTGTGTTTGAACAGGACAGAAGATGTTTCCACATCTGTTACTTATTTCCCCACAGGACTATTAGAACAGAACCAACTAAGAGTTGGTGAGCACAAAAGCAACTCCCAGTCTTACTGCTGGAGAAAGGCAGAGCTGAGAGTAGCAGCTGCCACCACTGCGCAGAGCCCAGCAGCGATGTGATCATGTTCCGAGATAGCACTTCCAAGGCTGGAATGTGATTTGGGCTGAATGTTCCATAATGAGGAGGAGGAATTGCACAATCCAATCTTACTGTCACCATCAACACCAGGGGCCAGTGACACATGCATTGCTGGTTCTGTCAGTCAATGTATGATCCGGAAGCTACAGTGATTATTATAAAAATAATAACAGCAACTTAAACATTATTGAGCACTTACCAGAGCTGGGTACCATCAAAATTGAACTTGTTATGCCAGGAAATTACTAGAAATCATCACATCACTGTGAGCTGTTAGAGGATATTTAAGTTTGTCTTTAAAATTCCATCAGTTCTGATTTAAAAGTCAGTGGCAGAGTTTGTTTTTTAGAGAAAGAGTCTGAAGACCCCAACATTTATCTTCCTGTAATGTGCTGAAGGTTTTACTTTTATGGTTACTCACATCATTAAAGTGTTGACTGTTTTTCATAATGTAAGGTGTTCTTTCATTTTTATCCAGCTTCATCCATCCCTGCCCAAGAAACTCTCTGAAAGTTCAAAACAAAACACAAAACCAATTAACTTTTTAAGAGACAGGGCTATGATCCTGCGTAATTATCATGAATATGAGATACACCACATTGACATTGTCTGGAATGTCCTTGATGCCCACCTGCTGCTACTGACCAGCTCTAATGAACTGTAGCTCAACTCTAGCATTCCACTACTCCATGCCAAAAAGAAACAGATTTTTCAGTCTCCAGTTTTCTCTTGCAAATGTTTGGAACTTTGTCCCTGTACAGGCTTTTCTGAAGTTGGAAAACTACCACCAACATGAGAGAAATAAAGAAGTTAAGTACAAACTCAGAAACCAAGACTGTTTTCCCTGGATTAGTTTCTCAAAATGTTAAGCCTTAGCAGAGGGACCACAAAAAATCTATCACTGCCAAAAATGTTAATCAAGAACAGAAATTTTCCTTTCACTTTGCTCTGACATTCTCTAAAGAACACAGGTTCCAAGGTCAGGGACTTTATTTTGTTCTCCCCAGAGCTCAGAACAGCATGCGTGCAAAGAGCCAAATAAATGCTCCCTGTTGCAGCACAGTCACCTGACCGAGGCAGTTAAGTAGCATGAAAGCTCAGTCCGGTCGGCAGATCTGTCTTCTGAATAGTGTCCCTGCTCATTCACTTCACTCATGGGCAAGAACAATCAAGATGGAGCATATGGGAATTATTTTGTTTGGGCATTCAAAAATAAACTCTGGCACATTCTCAGTACAGAAATGTTGACTGGATCCTTGTGTAAGCGTCTTTGTCCCTTGCTGTTGTTGGCACTGCTCCTGTCCTGCAGTGTTGGATGTACTGGTGTGCCAGGTCCATGGGTGGAAAGAATTGAAAGACATTGACACAGAAGAGACAGAGAGGAGAGGTGAGAGTCCCAGAAAGAGACACACCAAGAGCTACCAAAGTTTTGGCTTTGATTATTCTCTTCTTCCACAGAAGTCATGTCCCTAGTACCCTGCCTCAATGCACTGGAACAAAGTGAGGAAGTGAGGGGGCAGCAGAGGAAGTGACACTGTGGTTCCTAAACCAGGTCTTCAGCTTGTCATCAGATTCATTTGAGCTACATTCTTATTTTAATTTTTTTTCATGTTCATGAATAGGTCTATGTACACTGGAGCAGGGAGGGGGAAAAGATAAAATGCATTAAGGAAAAGTCTTCAGTATATCCATTGGCCCTTCCCTTCATGCCTCTAGCCCATCTACCCTGTCCACACCCAGCCCCCACCATCACAGATGTCCTCTCTTCCACATACAACATGGATCCCATTCCTGTCTCTTGTCCAGCTTTTCCATCATGTCTAACATAGCTACTAGTTCATGGAGAACAAGTGCAAACAGTCTCCATTTGTCTAAAGAAAGGCTTTGGTTTGGGGGCTACTGAGTATGACAGCTCAAGGGGCTTCAAGAGCCTCCCCTATTCTACACAGGAGGAAACTGTTGTGTGGGTTCATGGCCATGAAGCTCACAATACTTGTTGACTTATGGAAGTGAGAGAACTACAGCAGAATTTAAAGCATTTACTAGATCAGTGTTTCTCAAAGCAGGGCCTTGGACCACTCAGAATCATATGGGATTCTCTTTGAAGAGACAGTTTCCTGGGTCTCAAAAACAAAAAACCAAAAAAACACCTAGTAGAATCAGAATTTTGGAGAGACATATCTAAAACTATATATATATATATGGTGTTTTTTTTTTGGTACTGGGGATTGAACTCAGGGGTACTTGACCACTGAGCCACATTCCCAGCCCTATTTTGTGTTTTATGTAGAGACAGGGTCTCACTGAGTTGCTTAGCACTTCGCCATTGCTGAGGCTGGCTTTGAACTCGCCATTCTCCTGTCTCAGCCTCCCTACGTGCTGGGATTACAGGTTTGAGCCACCGCACCCGGCTTAAAACTATATATTTTTAACAAGCTCAAATGATTCTAGGCCCAAAGTCTGAAGATTGTTCTTGTAACTATATTGAGATTTCTGTAATTCAAGGCTAGAATACAGCAATTCACATTCTATGGCAACTCCAGTACATATAGAAACACAAGAGTAACCATCTGGAGACTCCCCAAATCACCATACCTAATATAAACTGGAACCAAGATACATTCAAGTGGGCATGAATAATCTGAAGCTTAAGACTCACATCTCTGCGTGCGTGTGCGCACGCGTGCGCACACACACACACACACACACACACACATCTGACTTAGGACAATGTCAGCTTCTAGGCCAGACACTGCAGCTGACCCTTGCTGCTGTGAGGGGCGCCACTCACTCATAAGGAATGCTTCTGAAAATGACGTGGTCTAGGAGGGTGATCTGCTCAGCCAGCTCCATGGCTGACAAGGTCTCAAAGCACTCGACCTTCGGACAGTCAGTCTGTAAAAGATGAAATAGGAGGGAAAGTGAAACACGGTGGGAGCAAGGTGCTCACCCTCTCACCATAAGGTCTGTGGAAGTATGAAGTCCAGCACTAGATTCTAGCTAGGAAAGAAATAGCAAAGCCAACATTAATATCACAGAGTGTGGTGCACCTCACAGAGCTTCACAGATAGACATATGATCAAACATGGTGATCAGCTACAACTGCATTGCCTACCTTTGAGAGGCAGTGTGCATATCCCTGTGTTCAATAAAACAGTAGCTGAACTTACCATTTGAATTATGTCTTCTAATTTTAGGTGAATGTCATCTTGATCATCTTGTGAAAGGGCCCTAAAAAAATCAAAATATCCTCCATGAAAAAGAAGAAAATAGACATGCTAGGAATGAAACAAAATGCAGGTCAGTTTTCCCTGGGTGGGAAGTCTGGTTTGGGTCTGTAAGGTTGTGCAGTACAACAGGCTGCTGAGCAGAGAGAAATGATGGCAGAAACAGAAAGACACTTATGAAATGCACAAGAGAGCACTGGGAGAGATGATTTAGAATAGGAGCCAACTGTCCTAAACAATTGTCAAAGTGAACCTGGAGGTAAGTTAGGTGGGCTTGTCCCCAAATGATCTAGGATGTGAATCCAGGCACGCTCTAATGACATCAGTGAACTATTGGCCGAGTGTCCCATCCATACACCTCCAGCACCCACCCTGCACTCCCTGCTGGTGCTGAGGCAGGAAATGCAGTGCCTCCCCTCCCCCACTGAAATAGGAAGCACAAGGGAGTTCTCATGTGGCAATACTTGTAACAACATGGGGCAGGAGCAGCCAGATGACTCTTTCCTCTTGCTTTCCAGGTGTGTATCCAACACACAGTTTTATTCAGCGCGCGCTCTCTCTCTCTCTCTATGTGTGTGTATATATACATATATATGTGTGTGTGTGTGTGTGTGTGTGTGTGTGTGTGTATTTATTTATTTATTTTGGTAAATGATGAATGAATTAATAACTAATACATAAGTGAATACCTAAGATTCCAGCTTCAAAATGGGTGGATATTTTGTCCAACAGAAGTTCAGAATACAGGAGAATCATACTGAGTGGGCATCCAATTCTATAACAGGTTATCTGGGCCAAGCATTTTAAGTTTTCCAAAATGAAAGTATAAGCATATATTAAAAGTATTAAAATATTTAAACAGTTCCAAACAATGTAGACTGTCTACTGGAGCATGCTATGTTTTTGGGGAGGGGAGAGGAAAGCTTAAAAACCACAGACACTTATTTTTCCAGATCTGAAGGTTGGAAGTCTAAACCAGTCAAGCAAGCCTCATTCCCTCTGGAGGCCCTGGAGAAGAACCCAAGTCCTTGCTTTTGCCAGCTTTCAGAGACTGCCTACATTCCTTGCCTTGTGGCCCCTTTGGAAGATGCAAATTTTAAAAGAAGTAATGATGTGATATTCTGTTTGTTCATAGTTGATAGAAACAAAAACCACAATCCTCAGAAATGCCAAGTCAACAGAGATGGTTTACTGTACGCCCTCTACATGTCAGACACATGCAAAGTGTTCAACGTCCTGCACCATAATCAATCCTTTCTTACCAGGCATCATCTCCATTTTACAGATGAAGAGACAAAAGCCAAAGAAACTTACTGGCCCAGGGTTCCGGTCCAGCTGCATTCTCCTCTTACTCAATGCTTCTCATACTCAGGCTCCTGGAAGGCCCCACTCTAAGCATCCCGCAAAGAGCACAGTCAATAAATACCAACTCCTATCCCTCTACCTTCCTTCCCTCTTCCAAAAGCCCACACAAAGACTCCTTCTAGATTACACATGTGTCAGCGATTAGCCATATCATTTGTGAACAGAAAGAATCACTGTAAAGTGAAGAGCAAACAATGAGAAAAAAATGAGTTAAAAATGGGTCTTGGGCTGGGATTGTAGCTCAGCGGTAGAGCGCTTGCCTCGCATGCGTGAGGGCCTGGGTTCGATCCTCAGCACCACATACAAGGCAATAAAATAAAGACATTGTGTCCATCTACAACTAAAAATATATTTTTTAAAAAAGTTAAAAAAAAATGGGTCTTTCTCCAAAGACTATTCAATTGCATTTGAAGGTTACACAGAGGAGACAAACATGACTCTTTCCCAAAGTGTACATCATTTTTTCCACTATAGCCTAGATTCTAGAGGGAGGTCTATGGACCCACTACATGTGACAGTGGGAAAGACATTTTTATAAGCCTGGACAATCTTTCCTTTGGGAAAAAAAATGGCCAAGAAGTTACCTCTTCTCCAGTGTTGCTCTTCTCCACTGTCTTACCATGATATTTCAAGACACACTTTGGTTCATGAAGCAATTTGAAATTTTCTGTCTTCCTGTTGATGATACTTTGGATGATAAGGTTTGGGGGTGACCTTTTCATGACCTGAGCTTATCACAGTTGATCTTCCAGGAAGTTTATCACCATCTTATTTGGTGTCATGTTAGGTATCTGCAAAACTCTCTACATTGAATACATTTGGAATATTTTTGAATAGATAGTTGGACAAATTCAAAATGCAAAAGTCTTGAGCAGATGTTTTCATTCACAAACAGGGCAACAGACTTATAGAAATTATGTTCACTCATCATTAAGTAAGCCCCAAGAGACTAAGAGTCAGGATGGCTCATCTCAGAGAGCTTTTGCCTTAAAGTATTGATGCAATATGCTTAAGTACATGCTTTGTGTTTACAACTAACTGTTATGTGACTGGGATGCATATACACTTCTAAAGCTAGGGCTACATTTAACTACAACATGGTATGCTTTTACCTCTAACAGCATAAACTGATTCTGCTGGGAGATATGTTCCAAATCATTCCCCTTCTCATGTGGAAGCCTCTACATCTCTGGTCCAGGCCCTACTGAGGAGACATATGCTTCTCACATCCTGACTACCTTTGAGTTTTGATGAACATCCAGTATCCTGGGTTCCTTCACATCTATCAGCAGTATGATCAGTCTGATAATTGTGCACTTAAGATGAAACACCAAATAAACTCAGAAGGAAATGGGATTATCCAAGGTCTATGCATGAAAAATTCTATGCACCTTGTCCCTTCTTCAAGGACAGAAATAAAGGTAGTCCAAAACAGAGCCAAGAACAAGGGGCCTCTGTCCTGATAGGAGTCCACTCTCTCTTTGGATAGACAAGGTGATGAAGCTTAAGGAAAGTTGAGTCTGACTAAGATCTAGCTAGATTTCACTTGGGTCATATCCCACCTTGACAACCAAATATATTTTTCCCAAGAGTTCTCAGTGTTTATAATAATAATAATAATTATAAATGAGGAAACTGAGGTTCCAATTGGTTAAGAAACTTGATAGCTCTAAGTGCCTGAGCCAGGATTTAAAACTGCAAGATCCCACAAGAGTCAAAATCAGGCTCTGCTCAGTGTTGTACTCTCAGGCTGTAAGTGGGCTAAAATGTCCATTCCCTCTGGCCTTACACTTTTAGTTCTCAGTTTGTTATTCAGCAAAGAGAACTAGTGCATCCTAGGCCTAATGAATAATAATGACCTAGGATGGTAAATAGGATTCATCTCAAGTACTAACCCAGTTCACTGGTTTCTGAGGTTGCCTTTTGGAGTAGAGAGAAAACTCTCAGGATCCATTAGTAATGCCTGGCACAGGGCTGCAGTGTCTTGAGGGACTGAGGACAGGAGTGCCTGATGATGGCAATCCTGACAGTTTTTCCCAGTCTAAACACCTTCATTTCCCTGACAGCTATTTAGCCAAATGTCTCTAGGAGCATAAACTTCCAGAAGGTAGTTTCAAAATATCAGTGTTTTTAAATACAAAGAGCATAACCAATTGTTAACATGAAAAGGAAGAGCAATCACTCCCAGACTCACTCTCAGAAACCAGGCTTTACCTAAACACATGTGTATAATTTTAAATCTGAAAATAGATTCAGTAATTGAATCCATAGGCTTACTCAGATGCTTTTATAACATGGGAAAAGTAAGGAAGGTCTTTAGAGTTTTCTAGGGTTGCCCTAATGAACTACCACATTGGTTGGCTTAAAATGGCAGCCTCTACAGCCTAGTCTCACAGTTCTAGATAGAAGCCTGAGTGCACGGTCGTGCTGCCTCTGAAACCCATAGGGGAGTCTGTCCTTCCTTGTCTTGTCAGGTGGTATGCCAGCAATTCTCAGCTTGCAGCTGCATGGTTCCACCCTAGCCTCCATCTACACACAGTCTTCCATGGCTGTCTTCTTATAGTGACAATGGTCATAGTAGATTAGGGGCCTGTGCTACTCCTCTATGACTTTCAATTAATTGATTACTTCCACAGTGGTCTTATCACACAAAGTCACATTTTGAGGTACCAGAAATTAGAAATTCAACATAATTTTTTTTTGGGGGGGAGGCACAGTTCAACCTGCAACATTCCCTACACCAAAAAATTGCCTGACTATGGCATCTTCAGCTAATGGGGACCAAGAATAACTTAAAGGCTAGTTGCAAACACATCACAACCCAAAATCTGGTATTGCTGCATCAGGGAAATAGGTTCTCTTCCACACATAAGCTTTCTGGATGATATGTTTTTAAAAAAAAGACAATGTAGCCACACTTTGAAGAAAGAAGAAAGAAAGGACCATTTCTAGAGATTATAAGAAGGAACTAGAAATCAGAATGGTAAAGAAATACCAAGTCCTAGAAGATAGACGACGGGCTTCTCACTCTCAAGTAGGGATGGGAGACATAGCCAAGAGTATCTGGGAGGCTGTCACTAAAATGTCTGCACAAGGCCATTGGTAGTTGCCCTCTTAATGTAGAGAGGACTAGAAAGAAACTACCCACCCATTCAAGAAAACGTTAGGAATCTTGTCAGTCTCTTGGACTCTGGGTGTAACCAGTACAGACACACAAGTCTCTAGTGAAAAGTTCCAGCCTTGATCACATAGATGTGTGTGCTCATGCTCTACACGACCTCACATGGTTATACAATCCTCCTGATATGAAAATCCTAAGCCAAGAAGGCGGCAGAAAATTTGTCCTAGGACCAGTGGAATAAGCTGAAAGAAAACATGTATCTATTCTGTGTTGGCTCATCCACAACACAGCTGCCCAAGACTCCTCCAGAAACACCACCACCCCACCCATAAGTGAGCACTAACACCAGACAGAATCCACGTAAGTCTCTCTCTCTGCAACACCTCCTGGACTCACAAGAGGGGATCCTCCAGGCTTCCTTCCTTTCAGGTTTGGGTCTACAGTGAACCATCTGCCCACACAAAGAACAACAACTGCATTCCACATTAGTTATGCCACCCACCCACAGTCCCCCTGAGGCAGCAGATTCCGACTTGTCCCCAAGAAAGAGAAGATGATAGGTAATACTTTACCAGTAAGGACACAATCCCCGCTGCCCCCAGGATTCTAAGATTTATGCTTCTGGTTTGGTAGAATCTTAGTTTCTATGAACATAGCACAGATTAGCCAATGTACTTCAATCAGCACCTGCAATTGCCTTTACCTCAGGATATTGGCTGTGGCTTTCCTTTCCTGGGGAAGAAGGTCTGGGTCTCGTAAGACTTCTTCTAGCAAATTTAGGACATTCATCTTTAGTTCATTGTTGAGTTCAAAATCCTATAAAATAAAATGAATCTTTTTAAATTTGTTTTGAAGGGTTTAGCTCTGTGGTGTTTGGCACAATTCCTCATGATAAGTTCTCTAGAAGCTAGATATAAAGGTTAAAATGTAGGGACCCTAGAGTCCCCACCCCCACATACCCTCAAAGATCCCAGCTGAAATGGTTGGGAATGGAGCCCCTTGCTGGTATTTCTGACAGGCTCCCAGGGAATGCAAATGTGCCACCAAGGCTGAGAACCACAGCTCTTGGAACAGCAATTGGGCAGGGCCTTTAAAAAGCTTACAAGGAGCCGGGCGCGGTGGCTCAAGCCTGTAATCCCAGCACTTAGGGAGGCTGAGACAGGAGAATCGCGAGTTCAAAGCCAGCCTCAGCAATGGTGAGGTGCTAAGCAACTCAGTGAGACCCTGCCTCTACATAAAACACAAAATAGGGCTGAGGATGTGGCTCAGTGGTTGAGTGCCCCTGAGTTCAAT